>CAUYRT010051977.1:0-135092 GCA_963574885.1 Lepilemur ruficaudatus | reverse complement strand
TTTTTTTTTTGTGAGACAAAGTCTCACTCTATTGCCCAGGCTAGAGTGCTGTAGCATCAGCCTAGCTCACAGCAACCTCAAACTCGTGCGCTCAAGCAATCCTACTGCCTCAGCCTCCCGAATAGCTGGACTACAAGTATGTGCCACCATGCCTGGCTAATTTTTTCTATATATATTTTTGGTTGTCCAGCTAATTTCTATTTTTTTTTTTTTTTTTAGTAGAGACGGGGTCTCACTCTTGCTCAGGCTAGTCTCAAACTCCTGACCTCAAGCGATCCTCCCACCTCGGCCTCCCAGAGTGCTAGGATTACAGGCATAAGCCACCACACCCAGCTGAAAAAACATTTCTATTTACAATAATATCAAAAAGAATAAAATACCTAAGAATTAACCAATGAAGTGAAACATTTGTACAATGAAAACTAAAAAACATTTCTGAAAGAAATTTAGGAAGACATAAATAAATGGAAAGAAATCCCACGTTCATGGATTGGAAGACTTGATATTACTAAGATGTCAATACTACCCAAGGTAAGTGATTTACAGATTTAATGCAATCCCTATCAAAATCCCAATGATGTTTTTTGCAGAAATAGAAAAATCCATCCTAAAATTTATATGGACTCTCAAGAGATCCCAAATAGCCAAAACACTCCTGAAAAGAACAAGATTGGAGGACTCACACTTTCTGACTTTAAAACTTACTACAAAGGTACAGTAATCAAAATTGTCAGGTGCTGGCATAAAGACAGACATACAGACCAATAGAATAGAATATGCAGTCCAGAAATAGTCTTCACATGTATGGCCAAATGATATTTGACAAGGGTACTAAGACCATCCAATGGAGAAAAGACAGTCTTTTCAAGAAATACTGCCGGAAAACTTGATATTCACATGCAGAAGAATGAATTAGACCCTTACCTAGCAGCATATACAAATACTAATGCAAAATGGACCTACAACCTAAATATAAGACATAAAACTATAAAAGTCTTGGAAGAAATCATAGAGCAAAAGTTTCATGGCATTGGATTTGATAATGATTTCTTAGATATAATACCAAAGGCACAAGAAACAAAAGAAAAAAACAGATAAATTGGACTTCATGAAAATTAAAAAATTTGTACATCAAAGCACGTTATGAATAGAATAAAATGCAACTCACAAAATGGCAGAAAATACACACAAATCATATATTTGAAAAGCCATTCATGTCCAGAATATATTGAGAACTCCTAAAATTGAAAACAACAATAACAAAAAACTTGATTCAAAAGTAGGCATAGGACTTGATTGGACATTTATCCAAATAAGATATAAAAACATACAGCAACAGAACCCTTGATGCAGAGAAAAAAAGACAAAAAAAGATATAAAAATGGCCAATAGGCACACGAAAAATGATCATCACTAATCATAAATGAAATTAAAACCGAAATCACAAGATGCAACCTCAAATCCATTAGAATGGATACTATCTAAAAAACAGAAAACAACAAGTGCTGACCAGAATGTGGAGCAATTGGAACCCTTCCAAAAGTCACAAAAGGACAAATACTTCCAAGACAGAAGAGGACAATTACTTTATGCTTCCATTTATATGAAGTACCTAGGCAATAGGTAAGTCAAAACAGACGGAAAGTAAAATGGCGTACTGGTTTTTTCCCAAGATGGCTGACTAGAGGCCTTTCCAGCACCCTCGTGAACTCAGAATAATTAAAATAGGGGGTGGACAGTCACACCTGGAACATAGAAGCATGGGGTTTCAAAGACCAGTGAAAGGAGACTCCAGAATCCGGGAAAAAGGAAGAAGGCAGTGCACGTGACCAGGACCGGCAGAAAACCATGTGTAAATCCCCAACACAGGAAAGCGTGATTGACTGTCTCACTGCAGTCCACTTCTCCGCAGAGGAATTACACAATCCTGGCCACGGCATAGCACCTCGACCCTCCCAGACCTGAATCTGACTTGGCCAAGAGATGTGAACCATTCCAGTCCCATGCGTTCCCCCAAAAGGGGCACCTACAGTAGAATGCCATTCTGATCCCAGCTCTTCGCGAGTGTGGGACCCTGGGAGATAGCTTAGACACCGGCGGCCCGGGGCTTGGAGCACCGGGGCTAGAGCAGGGGAGGGGCCACAGGAGCCAGGACTGAGCTATGAGCGCAGCGGGGGCTCCAGGTGCTGGTGGTGGAACAGGGCTCCCACACCCACCCTGGGACCGGAGCAGGAGGACAATTGCTGGGGAGGTGTGGGATTCACCTGGGCAGCAACTGTTAAGGCCGGGGCTGTGTTAGGGACTGGAGGCAGACTGTAATAACTAACTCAAAATCCCAACCATGTCTGGGGTGTGAGAGGGAAGTGAATTTCACTCCCACCGGCCAAGGCTGTAGCACCAGGACTGCCCCTCCCTTCGCACACCAAGACCTCTCAGCAGCATTCACCCCTTACCTAAGCATTTCTCCGGCGGCCTGAGGACTGCCCTGCCCTGCCCACCTCCTCAGGGTGGGCGCTTGCACTCCCCCTCCCATTGGGAGGCCTGAGTGCAGCCTTCCCTGGTCCAGCTCCACCCGAATTTGCCCCTCTTACAAGACTGAGTGCAGGATCCAGGCCCCTGGTGGTTCCATAGCCCAACCCATGACCTGGGACACCCGAGCACTTCTCCTGGTTAATAAAGGTCACAAATAAACTCTACTGCCACCACCACAGCTGGCTCTTACCTGCGAGTGCCACCTACTGGCCTGGAGGCAGCCTGCACAGGCCATTACAGAAACTGCTGACACAAGAACACACTGCTAAGGAACAAGGGAAGCTACTAGTGACCACCGGCACCCCCTTGACCACACCACCCCAACTGCTAAGGAGGTAGTGAGCCCATTCACTCACCTGGAGCACTGCTCCTGCAGCTGGCATCTGAGAAAGCCACCACACTAAGACTATACATAGCCAAGGAAGTCACACAGACTCTTTGCTGCTGCATGCACCCAGAAGCAAAGCCAAACAGCCCTACCCAAAATACATCATAGTCACATCTTCAAGAAAAAAAAAGTCCCCCCAAAATGGAAGTAAGTCCAAAAATAAGAAGACATGACAGCTTCTCCAGATGCACAGAAATTAGTGTAAAGATACAGGAATCATGAAAAAGCAAGGTATTATGATACCCTCACAGGAACACTATAATTCTGTAGCAACAAAATTCTGTAGCATAAAAAAAAAAAAAAAAGAAAAGTGTATGTTCTCCAACTTTTTTCTTTTTCAAGATTGTTTTGACAATTTTATGTACCTTGAATTTTTGTATGAATTTTATCATCTGCTTATCCATTTCAGTGAAAAAAAGTTGTTGATTTGATAAGGATTACATTGGATCTGTAGATCACTTTGGGAAATATCTCCACCTTAATAGTAGTTTTCCAACCCATAAACATGAATATCTTTCCATTTATGTAGATCTTTTTTTTTTTTTTTTTTTTTTTTTTAGTCAGAGTCTCACTCTGTTGCCTGGACTAGAGTGCCGTGGTGTCAGCCTAGCTCACAGCAACCTCAAACTCCTAGGCTCAAGCAATCCTTCTGCCTCATCTTCCCAAGTAGCTGGGACTACAGTGCCACCATGCCCGGCTAATTTTTTCTATGTATTTTTAGTTGGCCAATTAATTTCTTTCTATTTATAGTAGAGACGAGGTCTCGCTCTTGCTCGGGCTAGTCTTGAACTCCTGACCTTGAGCAATCCGCCCACCTCGGCCTCCCAGAGTGCTAGGATTACAGGCGTGAGCTACTGCGCCCAGCCTATGTAGATCTTTTTTAATGTATTACAGTTATGTTTTATAATTTTCAGTTTATAAGGTTTTCACTTCTTTTGTTAAATTCATTCTTAAGTGTTTCATTCTTTTTATACAATTTAAAGTGAAATTGTTTTTCTTAATTTCATTTGTGGATTGTTCATTGCTGATGTATAGAAGTACAATTGATTTTTTTTTTTTTTTTTGAGACCAGTTTCATTCTGTTGCCCAGGTTAGAGTGCAGTGGCATCATTATAGCTCACTGCAACCTCAAACTTCTGGGCTCAAACAATCCTCCTGTCCCAACCGCCCAAGTAGATGGGACTACAGGCATGTACCACCACCCTGGCTAATTTTTCTATTTTTTGTAGAGAAGGGGTCTCACTATTTTGCTCAAGCAGATCTCAAACTCCTGGCCTCAAGCAATCTTCATGCCTTGGCCTCTGAAAGTGCCAGGATTACACATATGAGCCACTGTGTCTAGCGTACAATTGATTTTTGTATATTGATCTCATATTCTGAGCCTAGCTGAACTTGTTTATTCTAATAAGGTTTTTTAGCATAATTTTTAGGATTTTCTATATATAAGATCATGTCATCTGAGAAAAGACATAGTTTTACATATTACTTTTCAATCTAGATGTCTTTTTTTAAGTATCTATACTTAAAAAATAGTAGATATTTATAAATAAATATCTAGGGATATTTATTTGAGCCAATGGAGCACAAATGGAAGAATAGTAACATGAAATAAACAGTGTGAAGAGTTGAACAGTATTTATGCAATTGAAAGAAAGATTCTATTTAATTTTCCACCTCTACCCAAAGACAAGAGTGATTCATGCAGAAGAACTAAGTACAGAGCAGGCTTTCTTGCATAGGATACAATGCACTTTCAATAAGCCCATTTGGCTACTACATTTTTACACTAAGTTAGAGATTTCTAACTACTTTGATATTGACGTAATTGGATTTTACACATAAATGTAAGAGTAACATAAAGAGAACTAGCATAAAAATTAAGAACATGGAACATTTAGATTTTGTTCCTTTGTTGTCTTTTATTTACTTTTCTTGCCTAATTTCTGTCTAGAACCTCCAGTACAGTGTTGAAAAGAAATGTGAATAGCATCCTTCTTTTGTTTCTGATGGTCAAAGACTGGAAAAAGTATCTAATCTTTGACCATTAAGAATGTTATTAGCTGTAAGTTTTTCATAGATGCCTTTTATCAGAGTGAGAAGTTTCCTTCTCTTCCTAGGTATTGAGGATTTTTTATAATGAAAGAGTGCTGGATTTGTCAAATGTTTTTAATGAGTCTATTGAGATGATATTATAGTTTTTTTATTCCACTGATATGCTGTCTTACATAAATTAATTTACAGATATAAAAACAACCTGCATTTATAAGCTGAATTCCACCTAGTCATGTGTATAATACTTTTCATGTTGTTTAAAATGGTTTGCTAGCATTTTATTGAGGATTCCTACATCTATATCCACAATATACATTGGTTAGTATTAATAGATTTATTTCCTTGTGGTGTTTCTGTCTGTTAGCAGTCTATTTCTCCCTTTATTTCTGTTAATTGTTGCTTCATGTATTTTGGTGCTTTGTTGTTAAGTACATATATGCTTATAATTGTTGTATCTTCCTGATGGATTGTTTTTCTTATCATTATAACATGTTACTCTTTAACTCTAGTAACATTATTTTTAAGTCTATTTTTTCTTATCTTAGTATACCCACTCTAATTTTCTTATGGTTGCTTTTTGCATGATATATTTTTCTCATTTTTTTAAAACATATTTGTATCTTTTGAACTAAATTGTAACTCCTATAGATGACATATAATTTGACCTTCTTTTTTTATCCAGCCTGACAATCTCTTTCTTTTAATTGGTTTATTTAATCCATTCACATTTAATTTTATTATTGATATAGTTGGATTTATATCTGCTATCTTACTTTTTGTTTCTATATGTGTCATATCTATTTTGTTCTTCTATTTCTACTGTAACATTTTAATGTATTTAATAACTTTTACAGTTATTTAAATAATTTTTTAGTAGTGGCTCTTGTACCTACCATATACATCTTAACTTTATCCTATCAGACGTTACTTCAGATTTGTACTAACAATTCCAATAAGATATAGAAATGTTACTACTATATTACTCTATTCCCTTTCCCCTCTTTTTGTGGTATTACTGTGATATATATTTAAATTGTATATGTTACAAAAATAATACAATAAATATTACTTCATATAATTTTACACCATTTAAATAAACTGTGGAAAGAAAGGAGATCAAGTATATATTAATAGCTTTTTTAATATTGCCTTCTTATTCACTATTTCTGGTGCTCTTCATTTGGTCCTGAGGATTTGAGTTACCATCAGGAGTCTTTTCTTTAGCCCAATATAACCTTGCTATTATCCTCTTCCTTTGTGCTGTTAATGCAAAAATATTACATTTCTATATGTCATAGGCTCAGTATCACATTTATATACATATTTTACAAAGTTTCTTTTTTTTTGAGACAGAGTCTCACTCAGTTGCCCTGAGTAGAGTGCAGTGGCATCATCATAGCTCAAGCAATCCTCCTACCTCAGCCTTCTGAGTAGCTGGGACTACAGGTGCCCACCATGACACCCAGCTAATTTTCCTATTTTTAGGAGAGATGCGGTCTTGCTCTTCCCCAGACTGGTACAATTACTTTTTAAATAAGTTAAGAGAAGAAAAGAATGGAAACATTAATAGAGGAGAAAAGGTATAAAAACAAAACAAATACCTGATTGATCCATTAAAAAGAAAAAAGAAAAAATCCACCTCTTGATTAACCAATAGAAGCAAATACATAAATATGTAATAGTATACATTCAAGTTATGTAAAGCAAAAATTCACAAAACCAAAAAGAAAAATCAAATCAAAATTATAGCAAGAATTTTAAAAATACCTCTTTCAGTAATTGATCAAACAAAAAACAAAAAATTAAGTATATAGAAAGTTTGAACAACTTGATTAACTTGGTTTAAAGGCCATGTACATTACCATGCTACATAAACAACCTTTTCAAGTACATTGTTTCCAAGTACCCATGGTATGTTTACCAAGGTATACCACTTGCTGAGCCTGAAAGTAAGTCTCAAAAAATTTCACAGGATTGAACTCATTGAAAATACAGTCTTTGATCACAGGCAAATTAAACTAGAAATCAATAACAGAAAGATAACTCAAAAATCCCTAAATATTTGTGAATTACACAATATATTTTTGAAATCCATAACTCAAAGAAGAAATCATATTGGAATTAGAAAATGTGATGATCTTAATTACAATGAAAACAAAGTAAATCAAAACTACAAAACATATAGATAGAAATGAAAGAAAAACTAGATAAATGGATAGGCATATCATATTCATGAATTAAAAATTAAGATGACAGCTCCTTCAAATCCATTCAATGTAATTCCAATAGAAGTTCTAGTAGATTTTTCATTTCTGAAAATTGACAAGCTGATTCTGAAATTAATATGGAAATGCAAAAAGCTGATACAAATTAAGACACTATAGAAAAAAAGCATGAACTTCAAAGACAAATACTGCCAGATATTAAAAATCATTATAAAACAGGTCAGGCGTGGTGGCTCATGCCTGTAACCCTAGCACTTTGGGAGGCCAAGGTAGAAGGATTGCTTCAGGCCAGGAGTTTGAGACCAGCCTGAGTAAGAGCAAGACCCCATCTCTACAGAAAAATAGAAAAATTAGTTAGGCATGGTGGCACATGCCAGTAGCCCCAGCTATTTGGGAGGCTGAGGCAGAAGAATTGCTTGGGCCCAGGAGTTTGAAGTTGCTGTGAGCTATGATCACACCACTACACTCTAGCCAAGGATACAGAGCAAGACCCTTTCTCAGAAAATAAACAAACAAACAACCCCACAGTAATTACAAAAATGTAGCATTGGGACAAGAACAGATAAGTAGATAAATGAAACATAATAATCCAAAAACAGACCCAGCCATATAGGGTGAAATGCTTTATAACAAATGTGCCTCTGCAATGTAGTGGGCAAAGGCTGATTGTTTTAATAAATTCTACTAAGTCAATGAAATAGCAACTTAAAAAAGAGTATTGATACCCACCTTACACCATACATAGAAATAAATTCCAAATAGATTATCAATTAAAATGTGAAAGCAAAAACTGTTATGCATTGAGTAAAAAAGAAGTGGAACAGAATATCTTTATGACTTTGGAGTAGGTATAATATTTTTTATTTTTAGAATAGAACACAAAACACACTGTCCACAAAGGTAAAGAAATGAATGAAAGAAATTTCATTAATTAAAGACAGCATTAGAATAATGCAAAGGTAAGTCATAGAGCAGATGATTTTTTGTAATACATATACTCACCAAAGGATTTATGTTAAGAATATATAAAGAGAACAAGTGTGGTGGCTCATGCCTGTCATTGCAGCACTTTAGGAGGCCAAGGCAGGAGGATCACTTGAGGCCAGAAGTTTGAGACCAGCCTGGGCAATATAACAAGACCCTGTCTCTCCAAAAAAAAAAAAAAAAAAGAATAGATAAAGAACACCTACAGATTAACAAGAAAAAGACAAACCAATAGAAAATAGGCAAAAGAATTGAATACGTACTTACAAACAGAATATCCAAATATCTAATATACATATAAATACAAATTAAGCCAAAATGAGACTTCCACTTTTACCATGGCATATTTTCCTACCTACTATAAACAAGTAAAAAAACTAGACAAAATGTATGAAATTAACAAATCAGGTAAGCCCTACAAATATCTCAACTTTCTGGTGAAGGCCATTTTCTGGATCAGGATACAAGGAGAGGAAACCCTAAAAAGTATGGCAGACCTGCTGAGATGAGAAAACAGACCTTAGAATTAGGGAGACTGAGACAATTGGAATTTGTGTTACAAGGTATAGGACGATAGTGAATTAGGTAGATGATATGCTCTAGAAATCTTTAAATGGCTCACCTTAATTCCTTTATGAATGATAAGTGGCATCTGCCTTTGCACAAGGGAAAACTCCAAGAGACTGGACAGAAGACTACAGACTAAGCAACACAGAAAGGGTTGGAAGCAACAGCCAGAATGAAGAGACTTTGTTGAATACCTGAGGCCTTCAGTAGAAACTCAAAAAGCATAAGACGTTAGTATGAGAGTATCTCCTTTTTCATGGTAAAAAAAAGGGAACAAAAGAAATAAACAAAAAGTAATAAATTTTATTTAAAAAAAAAAGAAAAATTAGTATGAGAGTGTCACACCCAAAAAACAAAGCTCAAAAATAAATGTCAAAATAATCTACCTGATCTTCAAATAACTGCCTGCCATAATAAATATTTGTGCCCTTTGAAAAAATGTAATAAACTCAGACATTCAACAGCATAATATTCAAAATGACTCACATTCAATCAAAAATTACTAGACATGCAAAGAAGCAGGAAAATGTGACCTAAAATCAGAAAAAACAATTCAAGAAAAACAAATCCATCAATGAGAAAGATGGATGGAATTAGCAGATGATGATTTTAAAGCAGTTATAAATATGTTGAAGAATTTAAAAAGAAAACAAATGAACACAATGAATATAGAAATGGAAAATTTACAAAAAGATCAAATGAAATCCTGTAGCTTAAAAATGTGATGTCTGAAATGAAAAATTCACTGGAAGGGCTTAACAGCAGATTAGACACTGCAGAAGGAAAAAAAATAGGAAACTTGTAGATATAACAATAGAAACTATCCAACTGAAACACACTAGGAAAAAGTGCTAAAACAAAACACACACACACACACCTAAAAATGGGCAAAGGACTTGAATAGACATTTCCTCTAAGAAGAACATGAAAAGATGCTCAACATCACTAATCATTAGTGAAATGCAAATCAAAACCACAATGAGACATCATCTCATACCGATTAGGATACCTACTATCAAAACAACTAGAAAATACCAAGTATGGGTGAGGATGTGAAGAAACTGGAGTCTTTCTGCATAGTTGTTGGGAATGTAAAATATTATAGCCCTATGGAAAACAGTATGGTAGTTCTTCAAAAAATTAAAAATAGAATTATCAGATGATTCAGCAATTCCACTTCTGAGTATATACTCAAAAGAAGTGAAAGCAAGGAATCAGACAGATATCTTTACACTCATGTTTATAGCAGCATTATTTGCAATAGCCAAAAAGTAGAAGCAACCCAAGTTCCACTGACAAATGAATGAATAAACAAAATGAGTTATATACATACAATGGAATATTTTTCAGCTTTAAAAAGGAAGAAAATTCTGACACATGCTACGATATAGATGAACCCTGAGAACATTATGCTAGGTAAATTAAGCACAAAAAAATAAGTTATAAAAGGACAAATACAATATGATTCCACTTATATGAGGTACCTAGAGTAATCAAATTCATAGAGACAGAAAGTGAAATGGTGGTTGCCAAGGACTGAGGGAAGGACAGAATGGAGAGTTGTTTAACAGGTGTAGAGTTCATCTCAATTTTGTAAGATGAAAAGAGTTCTGAAAATGGATGGTTGTGATGGTAACACAACAATGTGATAGTACTTAACATCACTGAACTATACACTTAAAAATGAGTAAGCCAGTAAATTCTATGGTATGAGTATTATATCACAGTTTTTAAAAATAAATAAATAAAAGGCTATAAATAATAAAGAGTGTCTCAGAAAACTATGGAACAATATTTTGTGGTGTAATATACTTTTAACTGGAGTGCCAGAAGAAGAGAGAAGAAGAAATAAAGACTCTTTCAGACATACAAAAGCTGGAAGAATTTGTCACTAGTAGACCCACACTACAAGAATGTTAAAGGAAGTTCTTCAGGCAGAAAGAAAATGATACCTGATGAAAATACAATATCAGAAATGGTAAATGTACAAGATTTTTTCTTATTATTTGAATGTCTGTAAAAGATAAGTGACTACTTATACAAAAATAATGACAATGTATTGTGAGGTTTATGGTATGCATGAATAAAATGAGTGATAACAATGGCATAAAAGCTGGGAGGAGAGAAAGGAGACAAACTATTATACGGTTTTTATATTTACATGAAGCTGTACATTATCACTTGAAGGTAGACTATTATGAGTTAAAGAGGTAAACTATAAACACTAACGCAACCTCTAAAGTTAGAATACATAATAGCTAATAAGCCAACAAAGGAAATAAAATAGAATCATAAAAAATACTGAATCCAAAAAAAAGGAAGAGAAAGGGGAAAAATAGAACAAAGAACAAATGGGACAAATGAGAAACAATTTTTAAGATGAAAAATTTAAACCTAACCATGTCAATAATAACCTTCAAAGGACTAAACACCCCAACTAAAAGGTAGAGAGTATCAAACTGAATATAAAAGCAAGACTCAACCATATGCAGGCTATAAGAAACACACTTGAAACATAAAACACAAATAAGTTAAAAGTAAAAGGTTATAAAAAGATACGCCATGCTAACACTGATGCAAAAAAAAAAGTTGGAGTGGCCATATTAATGTTAAAGTTTAATCCACAACAGGGAAGACTTAATAAATTAGACTTCATCAAAATTTAAAACTGCTGCTATTCAAAAGACATTCTTAAGAGACTGGAAAGACAGGTTGGGTGCGGTGTCTCACGCCTGTAATCCTAGCACTCTGGGAGACTGAGGCAGGAGGATTGCTTCAGGCCAGAAGTTTGAGACCAGCCTGGGCAATAGGGAGATCCTATTTCTACAAAAAATTTAACAAGTAGCTGGATGTGGGCAAACCTGTAGTCCCAGCTACTCAGGAGGCTGAGGCAGGAGGAACGCAATTTGGTCGGAATTTGAGGTTGCAGTTAGCTATGATGATGCCACTGCACTCCAGGCAAAATAGCTCTACCTACAAAAAAAAAAAAAAAAAAAGGAGAATGGACAGATAAATCATGACTAAGAGAACATATTTGCGAATCATATTTCTGATAAAGGACTTTTATCTAGAATATGTAAAAAAAACTCTAAAAACTCAGTAATATACAAAAACAGACTACCTGATTTTTAAAAATCAATTGTATTTTTGTACAGAAAGAGCAAACAATTAAAAAATGAAATATCAACATACAATTATCTTTACAACAGCATAAGAATATTAAATGTCTCGGAATAAATCTATGAATTAATGTCCAAGAGCTCTACACAGAACACAATAAAACACCATTAATAGAAATTAAAGAATACCCAAAAATGGAGAGATTGCTCCGTTTCCAAGAGGATGCCTTGTTGAGAGGAATATTCTGTCACCAATATTGCAGAATAGGAAGCTTCTGACTCTCTCTCTCTCTGCACCCATAAATGTACAAAATAAACATCTATCCATATATCAATTCCCTCCAGAAAAAGTCAGAGACCGGTCAAGACACCCCTATCCACTGGGCAACTGAGAAAACATCCACATCAAATGGGTAGGAAAACCTGAGGCACACCCAGGCCTGGACCCCACCCTGGGCACTGTGCCATAAAATTGGGAAAGACTCCCCAACACCCAGTCTCATCCTGTGGAGAGGAGGATCTGGACCTCACATATAGAGCCTTAACCCTGTTTCCCACAATTTGACTCTTAATTTAAACTTCAGGAGCAGGGGTGATTAGACGTGTGTGTGTCCCTCCATACCATAGGAAATAAAATGGCAGTCTTATACAAGTAAGCAGGCACCTCCAGGTACTTTATCCCCTTGGGGGCAGGGCAGAGAAAGGACTTGAAAAGAATGACAGCCTTCACCTACTCCCCAGGAAAGGGCTCACAAAACACCGCTCCAGTGGCTGCCACACAGCCTGGCTTCTAGCTAACTTACATTAGGGAGTTAAAGAGACAGTCAATTATTAGCCTGCCACCAGTCTGGGAGGAGTCTGCACTCACACCAAGAGCCCCAACTTTTACAACATTCACCTAAGATACAGCATCATAAAGTTCCTAGGTCTGGGAGCAAAAGGGACTGGCATACACATTTCTCTCTAGACAGCAGGAAAAAAAGTGAAGTCTTCAAATAGACATGCAAGCACTTCCAGGGACTTCATCCCCCTGGAGCACAGCCGAGAAGGCACATTTAAAAAAAAACAAAAAAAAAAAACACAACTCCTTGTTTCTCCTCCAAAAGGGTTTAGGACACATATTGAGAGCCCCAAGCTACCCCTCAAAGGACTCCATCCTAAACCGAGTAGCTCTGGGGAAAGAAGGGACTAGGCATACGTGAGTCTGCCTTGAACCCAAAATAAAGAGGAGGTTTTAAATGGGCATCCAAACACTTCCATGGGAATAAGCCTCCTAGGAGCAGTATAGAAAAGGGGCAGGAATGTGCAGCTCTCACTTTCTCTCTGTAAGGGGCTTATGATACATACTCCCAGTGGCTACATGATGGCCTGGTGTCTAATGAACTTGCAAGGGGAGCTAACAGGGCCAATGAGTAATAGCCCTTCAGAAGTTGAATCCAGAGCTTGGCATGTCATGAGAACTGCCCCCAGCTTGCCCCAGAGATAAATCCAGGCCTTTCTAGTCTTTCTGGAAGGAGTATGACCATGCACTGAATGCCGCAATGTCCATTGCTCTCACCCAAGAGACTGTCTCCTTAATGACCTAGTTCTGGAAGTCCAGGGGGCTTTGCATCCTGAGTGACCCAAGACTACAGAAAACAAACAGGTGGACATATAATGAGCCCACTCCCAGCAGCCATCTCTTCAGGATCAGAAGGTGCACCCTGAATGTGAGTACAGGCATATGCCATGGATCTTCTCCCCAGCTTAGTCCAGAGAGAGTGGGAGATAAATGCCTGCATCCAGCCCTATAAAAAAGAAAGAATGGGAACTCACACCCCAACCCTCCCAGCTACCTCTGAAGAGCCTAGCTCCTATTATACCAGTCACAGGGTACTGACAAGACATGGCACATCCTAAACTCCAGGAGGCCATCAAAAATAGAGATAGTGCTACCCAGGAAGTCTAGGCAGGAGGATTGCTTGAGCCTAGGAATTTGAGTTTAGCCAGGCCAACTGACTCTTAAAAAAAAAAAATTAAGATAGCAGTAGCAGTCTGGTCAAACACTAAAATTAGACAAGCACGTTAAAGTCTCTGGCTGCATGGATTGGTGAAAACTATCTCCTACAGAAAGCCAGCCCTAACAAGAGAAAGGTTGGTGTCTTATCTAATGCACAGAAACCAATACTGACAATCAAGAAAAATTAAAAAACAGGAGAATATATTCCAAACAAAAGAACAAGATAAATCTTCAAAAACCAACCCAAATGTAGTGGAGTTTTACGATTTACCAACAGGGAATTCAAAATAATGGATAAGATGCTCACAGAGGTCAAGATGACAATGCAGGATCAAGTTGAGAACTTCAGCAAAGAGATTGAAAGTACAAAAAAGTATCAAATGGAAATCACAGATCTGAAGAATATCATAACTAAACTGAAAAATCAATAAAGGCATTCAACAACAGACTAGATAAAGCACAAGAAAGGATCAGTGAACTTGAAGACAGGTCATTGGAAATCAACCAATCTGAGAAGCAAAATAAAAAAGAGTGAAGATAGCTTAAGTGACTCACGGAGCACCATCAAGGAAAACAACTTATGCCAGAAGTAGAAGAAAGAATGAAAGGGGAAAAAAGCAAACTCAAAGAAATACTGGCAGAAAACTTCCCAAGTCTGTGAAAAGAATTAGAAAGCCAGATTCAGGAAACCCATAGGACACACATCATAGTAAAATTGTCAAAAGTTAAAGACAATGTTGAAAGCAGCAAATAAAGAGCAAATCATCATGTACATACCTCCATAAGACTATGAGTGGATTTCTCAGCAGAAACCTCACCAGCCAGAAGGGAGTGAGATGATATATTCAAAAGTCTCAAACAAAAATACTGCCAACCAAGAATTCTATGCCCAGAAAACTTGTCTTTCAAATACAAAGAGGTGATAAAGACTTTGTCAGACAAATAAAAACAGAGTTTATCATCACTAGGCCTGCATTACAAAAAAAATGTTAAAGGAAGTTCTTCAACCTAAAGGAAGAAAATGCTAATTAGTAACACAAAAATCATATGAAAGTAAAAAACTCACTGATAAAAGTAAGTACACTATAAAATCCATAACACTCTAGTACTGTAAAAGTGGTGAGTAAATCAATTATATCTCTAGGATAAAAGACAAAGGCAAAACTATTAAAAAAAATAAAATTTACAATAATTTGCTAAGGGATACATATGATAAAAAGATATTAAGGTGCCCATCAGTTCGTGACTTGATTAACAAAATGTGGTATGTGTGTGTATACACCCACACCATGGAGTACTATTCAGCCATAAAAAGAAATGAATTAATTTCTTTTGTGGCAATTTGGATGGAACTGGAGACAATTATCATAAGTGAAGTATCTCAAGAATGGAAAAGCAAACACCATATGTATTCTCTAATAATTTGGAACTAACTGATGGGGACACATGGGCACAGAAAAAAGTAAAATTGTTGTAAATCAAAAAGGGAAGAGGGAAGGAGTAAAAACCTACCTAACAGGTACAATGAACACTATTCAGGTGATGGGCACACTAATATCCCTGACTAAAGCATTTATAAAAGCTACCCCTACAACAAAAACATTTGTACACCATTAATATAAATAAATAAATAAATAAAATTATATATATATATGTAGAAAAAGAGAGAGAGAGAAAGAGAGTGCTTAGGAAAAAAAGAAGATATTAAGTGAAACATCAAAAACTTAAAACCAGAAAGGAGAGGGAGTAAAAGTGGAGAGGGTGTTCAATCAAAACTAAATTGTTTTCAGCTTAAATTAACCTATTATAAGTGTAAGATGTTTTATGTAAGTCTCAGGATAACCATAAAGTAAAAGTCTATGATAAATACACAAAAAATTAAAAGAAAACAACCAAATCATACCACAACAGAAAGCCATCAAACCACAAAGAAAGCAAGCAAGACAGGAAGGAAGAAATAAAAGATCTACAAAACAGCAAGAAAACAATTAACAAAATGGCAGAAGTAAGCCCATACCTATCAATAATAACCTTAAATGTAAATGAATTCATTCTCCAATTAAAAGATAGGGAGTGACTGAATGGATAAAAAAACAAAATCCAGCCAGGCGCGGTGGCTCACGCCTGTAATCCTAGCACTCTGGGAGGCTGAAGCGGGCGGATCACTCAGGTCAGGAGTTCGAGACCAGCCTGAGCAAGAGCAAGATCCCATCTCTACTAAAAATAGAAAGAAATTAATTGGCCAACTAAAAATATATAGAAAAAATTAGCCAGGCATGGTGGCGCATGCCTGTAGTCCCAGCTACTTGGGAGTCTGAGGCAGAAGGATTGCTTGAGCCTAGGAATTTGAGGTTGCTGTGAGCTAGGCTGATGCCACGGCACTCACTCTAGCCCGGGCAACAGAGTGAGACTCTGTCTCAAAAAAAAAAAACAAAACAAAACAAAAACAAAATCCAACCATATGCTACCTACAAAAGACTCACCTCATCGATAAGGACATACATAGACTTAAAATGAAGGGATGGAAAAAAAACAATATTACATGCAAAGGGAAACCAAAAGATAACAGGAGCAGCTATACTTATATCAGACAAAATAGACTTTAAATAAAACACTGTAAAATCAAACAAAGAAGGTCATTATATAATTATTAAGGGGTTAATTCAGCAAGAGGATATAACAATTGCAAATATATATGTGCCCAACACCAGAGCATCTAAATATATAAAGCAAACATTAACCCATCTAAAGGGGGAGATAGACTACAATACAATAATAGTAGGGGACTTCAACACCCCACTTTCAGCAATAGACAGATCAGCCAGACAGAAAGTAAACAAAGAAATATTGTAGTTAAACTACACACTAAAACAAATGGACCCGCCTGACATTTACAGAACATTTTATCCAACTGCTACAGAATATGTATTCTTCTCATCAGCACATGGAATATTCTCCAGGATAGACCTGATATTAGGCCACAAAACAAGTCTCAAGAAACTTTTAAAAACTGAAATCATATCAAGTATATTTTTTGACCACAATAGAATAAAACTAGAAATCAATAACAAGATGAACTTTGGAAACTGTAAAAATACATGGAAATTAAACAACATGCTCCTGAATGACCAATGGGTCAACGAAGAAATTAAGAAGAAAATTTTAAAATTTCTTGAAACAAATGAAGTAGAAGTACAACATACAAAAACCTGTGGAATACACTAAAAACAGTACTAAGAAGGACATGTATAGCACTAAACGCTTACATCGAAAAAATAGAAAGATTTCAAACAAACAACCTAAAGGTGCACCTCAAGGAACTAGAAAAGTAAGAACAAACCAAACCCAAGATTAGTAGGGAAAAAGAAAAATAATAAAAATCAGAGCAAAAACAGACAATTATACAAATTGTGACTGTAAACATTGTACTGTAAATGCTTTGTAGTTTTCCCCCAATTAAAAAAAATAAAATAAACCAGACAATTAGAGACTTAAAAGATCTATGACACAAAAGTTGATTTTTTGACAAGTTAACAAAATTGACAAACCGTTAGCTAGACTAAGAAAAAAAGAGAGAAGAACAAAATAAATAAAATCAGAAATGAAAAAGAAGGCATTACAACTGATATCAGAGAAATACAAAGGATCATTAGAGACTATTATGCCAACAAACTGGAAAACCTAGAGGAAGTGGGTAAATTCCTGGACACATATAACCTATGAAGACTGAATCATGTAGAAATAGAAAAGCTGAGCAGATCAATAACATGTAACAAAATTAAATCAGTAATTTAAAAGTCTCCTTACAAAGAAAAACCCAGGACCAGATGGCCTCACTGCTAAATTCTACTAAAATTTTAAAGAAGAACTAATACCAGTTCTTCTCAAAAAATTGAAGAGGAAGAACTTCTTGCTCATTCTACAAAGCCAATATTACCCTGTTAACAAGACCATACAGGGACACAACAAAAAAAGAAAACAACAGGCCAGCATCCCTGATAAACACACATATAAAAATCCTCAATGAAATACTAGCAAACAAAATTCAACAGCATATCAAAAAGATTACATACCATGACCAAGCGAGATTTATCCCAGGTATGCAAGTCTTGTTCAACATATGCAAATCAATAAATGTGATACATCAAAAAAATGAAAGACAAAAGCCAGATGAATATCTCAATAAATGCAGAAAAAGCATTTGATAAAATTCAATCTCTCTTCACGATTAAAAAAAAACTCTCAGCAAATTAGGTATTGAAGAAAAGTACCTCAAAACAATAAAGGCCGTATATAACAAACCCACAGCTAACATCATACTGAATGAGAAAAAACTGAAAGCCTTTCAGCTGGGAGCCTGTAATTCCAGTACTTTGGGAGGCTGAGGCAGGAGTTTGAGACCAGCCAAGGTAACATAGAGTAATTCTGTCTCTACAAAAAATAAGAAAAGCTGGGTGTGGTGACATGCACTTGTAGTCCCAGCTACCCAGGAGGCTGAGGTAAGAGAATCCCTTGAACCCAAGAGTTGGAGGTTGCACGGAGCTATGATCATGTCACTGCACTCCAAACTGGGGTGACAGAGTGAAACCCTGTCTCTAAATATAAACATGGGGGTCAGGTGTGAAAAAAGATAAAAACAAAGAAACAACAAAAAAAGCACAAAACAAAAATAAACCCTGAAAGCCTTTCCTCTAAGATCCAAAAAGACAAGGGTGATCATTTTCACCACTTTTATTCAATGCATCACTGAAAGTCCTACCTAGGACAATTAGGCAAGAGAAAGAAATAAAGGGCATCCAAATTGGAAAGGAGAAAATCAAACTGTTCCTGTTTGCATATGATACAATCTTATATTTAGAAAATCCAAAAGATTCCACCAAAAATCTGTTGGTATTGATAAATGAATTCAGTAGAGTGACAGGCTACAAAATCAATATACAAAAATCTCTGGCGTTTCTATATGTCAATAGTAAACAACCTAAAAAAGAAATCAAGGGGGAAAAAATCACATTTATAATAGCTACAAAAAAAAAATACCTAGGAACAAATTTAACCAAAGAGGTAAAATATCTCCACAATTAAAACTAAAACACTGATAAAAGAAATTGAAGAGGATACAAAAAAGTGGAAATCCATCCCACATTTGTGGATTGGAAGAATTAATATTGTTAAAATGTCTATACTACCCAAAGCAATCTACAGATTCAATGCAATCCCTATCTAAATGCCAACGACATTCTTCAAAAAAATAGAAAAAACAATCTTAAAATTTATATGGAACTTCAAAAGACCCTGAACAGCCAAAACAACACTGAGCAAAAAGAACAAAGCAGGAAGCATCACACTACCTGATTTCAAAATATACTACAAAACTATAGTAACCAACACAGCATGATGCTGACATAAAAGCAGACACATAGACCAATGGAACAGAATCCAGAAATAAATTCGTGTATTTATAGCCAACTGATTTTCAACAAAAGCACCAAGAACAATCATTGGGGAAAGGTTCAATAAATGGTGCTGGGAAAACTAAATATCCATGCACAGAAGAATGAAACTAGAGCCCTGTCTTTCACCATTTACAACAATCAACTCAAAATGGAGTGAAGACTTAAATGTGAGATTTGAAACTAAGAAACTACTAGAGGAAAATATAGGGGAAACCCTCAGGATATTGGTCTGGGCAAAGATTTTTTTTTAGTAAGATCTCAAAAGTACAGACGAAAAATGCAAAAATAGACAAATAAGATTACATCATACTAAAATGCACCACAAAGGAAACAACCAACACAGTAAAGAAACAACCTACAGAACGGGAGGAAATATTTGCAAACTATCCAACTGACAAAAAATTAATGTTGAGAATATACAAAGAACTCAAGCAACTCAACAGAAAAAAAACCCAAATAATTCAATTTAAAAATGGAAGATCTGAATAGACATTTCCCTCCAAAACAAGATACAGAAATGGCCAAAAGGTATATGGGAAAAAAATGTTCAGCCTCACTAATCATCAGTGAAATGCAAATCAAAACCATAATGAGACACCATCTCACCCTAGTTCAAATGGCTATTATCAAAAAGACAAAAAATATCAAAAACGCTGGTGAGGATGCAGAGAAAGGGAAATTCTTATACACAGTTGGTGGGAATATAAATTAATACAGCCATTTTGGAAAATAGTATGGAGAGTCCTCAAAAAACTAAAAGTAGAACTACCATACTATCCACCAATTCCACTACTGGGTATATACCCAAAGGAAAGGAAATCAGTATGTTGAAAAGATATCTGCATTCCCATGTTTATTGCAGCACTATTCACAATAGTCAAGATAAGGAATTAAGCTATGGGTCCATCAGTGAATGAATGCACAAAGAAAATGTGTTATATATACACAATGAATGCAATATTATTCATCTATTAAAAAAAGGAATGAAATTCTGTAATTTATAGCAACATGGAGGAAATTGGAGGACATTATGTTAAGTGAAATAAGCCAGGCATGGAAAGACAAATACTGCATGTTCTCACTCATATGTGGGAGCTAAAGAAGTTGATCACATAGAAGTAGGGAACAGAACAGTAGTTGGTCACCAGAGAATGGGGAAGTGGGGTAGGGAGAGGTTGGTTAATGGGTACAAAATTACCCATTAGGAGGAAGAGTAAGTTCTAGTGTTCTGTAGCACAGTAGAGAGACTATAGGTAACAGGGAAACTATAGGTAACAACAATTCTTTGTATATAATAGAATAACTAGAAGAGATGAATTTGAATATTCTCAACACAAAGAAATAATAAATATTAGAGGTATCGCAAGTACCATATCACAAGTACCCTGATTTGATCAGTATACATTGTATACATGCATTGAAATAACATATGTACCCCATAAATATGTACAAGAATGTTTCAATTAAAAATTTAACACATTGACCGCCACACTAGAAAAAAAATTTTTTTCCTTGGGGCCATGGTGTTTTATTACAAAAATAGAATAAAAACTTCAAAAACAAAGCAATTCCTTCTAATTTAATGAAAAATTTGTTATTTTTTATGGCTTTCTGTGCGTGAGTTATATGCAACTTGAAAAATAGTTCAGGATGGGCACGGTGGCTGACACCTGTAATCCTAGCACTCTGGGAGGCCGAGGCAGGCAGATCATTTGAGCTCAGGGGTTCGAGACCGGTCTGAGCGAGAGTGAGACCCCATCTCTACCAAAAATAGAAAAACCTAGCTGGGCATGGTGGCACATGCCTATAGTCCCAGCCATTCGGGAGGCTGAGGCAGAAGGATTTCTTGAGCCCAGGAATTTGAGGTTGCTGTGAGCTAGGCTGATGCCACGGCACTCTAGCCCAGGCAACAGAGTGAGACTCTGTCTCAAAAGAAAAAAAAAGAAAAATAGCTTTGGCGGCTCCCAAGGTGAAGAGACATGTGAGTTACGTATGCTTCACTGGGCTCAAAACTAGTGTGAGTTAAATACAACTCACATGGCAGTTAATGTGTTAAAAATAAAATTATATATTTAAAAATTTATAATAGAGATATGGTCCATGTTTATGGATTCAAAGAAACTGGGTTTTCCCCAAATTGATCATAGATTAATTATAACTCTAATCAAAATCCCAGCAAATCACATATGTGTAGAAACTGATAAAATGAATCTAAAATTTAAACAAAAATGCAATTTATGAAGAATTGCAAAGTAACTTTTGAAGAACAAGTTGGAAGAACTTACATTTCCAGGTATGAAGATTTTTATAAAGCTATGTGGTCAATCAAGACATGTTAGTATTGGTACAAAAATTGACAACTAGACAAAACCCAGAAAATGACCAACTCAATATAGACCCTTAATTTATGACCAAGGTAGAACTAGAGAACAGTATATATGTATATATACCATATGCATGTATATATACATATGTATACATACATATATATATATATATATAATGATAAAGCCAGAATAGTGGGAAACTTTGGGGGTTTGTGATGGGAAGGGGAGGTTCTGGAATGCTAGTGCCATTCTAGATCCTTTGACCTGGGGGGTAGAAACATAGGTGTTTGCTTTAAAATTCGCATTTATAATACACTGATATATACTTTCCATAAGTGTCTTATATCTCTCAATAAATTTATTTTAAATTTTAAAAAAACTGAAGAAAATCAATATATATGTATACATATATAATTGAGAAAAAAAAAATCTCACTTCATTTATCATTTGATGGCCTAGGTCCCCAACATTATTCATTAAATTATTTAAACTCTCCCCACTGATTTGTGATTCCAACTTAATAATACACCCTATTGTTACTTGTACTTGAGAGAGTTGGTAATGGTTACCAAAAATTTGGTATTGGTTTTTGGCGAGGGTGAGTGGACTTTGGCGGGGGTGGCAGGAGGGTGGAAAAAGTGTGAACGAAGTAAAGTGTTAGCAGGGCAGGGAAGCTGGTACAGGCACCGTCACGGTATTTACTGTTCAGTAGGAAAATTCTGGAGACAAACTGAAAAGAGAAAGGAAGTCTGTGAGAGGGTTGCCAAGTCAGCAAGTAAAGTGTCACTTAATTAAAAAGGACTAAGAATGATCTCAGAACAAAATATCTGGGGCACGTATAAAGAAGAGGCCAGGCCTGCAGGGTGGGGTCAGCTACTTGGGTGCCCGGCATCGACACTATGTTAGTTAGATCAAGTCTGCCAAACGCTCTTGAAGATTTAACATGCTGCTATTTTTAAATTACATGGGCTGCTTTTTTGCTTACTCGAAACGTATTTATTACTTGAAATTACAAGAAAGTACGCGCTGCCACACGTTGTCCACCCTTGCCCGCCAGGCTCGGTTCCCACACAGTGCACAAGGACACGCGCTACCTGGGCCCTCCGCCCCCGGAGCAGCCCAGGAGGGCTGAAGGGCGGCGCTGGCTCGGACGGGCGGGCACCCTAGACGCCGGCGGTGCCAAGCGGGCGCTCTTCTCCTCCAGACTGGACGTGTCCCCGGCCGGGAGGGACTGAGAGGTGCCAGGGCGGTCAGAGGCGACCCTGGCCCGCCTCCCGAGGGCCCGCCCAGCCCCGGGCCCGCCCCAGCCCCGCCCGCGGCCCGCCGCGTCGCGCTCACTCGCAGCTCCGAGCAGTGGCCGCGAAGTCGGACCCCCGCCGCAGCGGCCGGAGATGCAGCGGGGCGCCGCGCCGTGCCTGCGCCTGTGGCTCTGCCTCGGACTCCTCGACGGTGAGCGCGGCCGGCCCGCCCCGCCCGCCCGGGAGCGGGCCTGACCGCGAAGGGGGCACTGCGCGCCTGGGACGAGTGGTGGGGCCTCGCAGACCGAGGACTGGCTAGGGACGGCGCGGCCCGGAGCCCGGGGGGATGGACGCCGTATGGAGCACGGCGGGTCGGGGCCCGGGACGGCCGGGATGAAGAAAGGGCGGCGGGGACTGTAGCCGGGTTAGGGACAGGGCGGCCGGGTTGTGCCTCAGCGCAGGTATAGTCGTCCGGGTCCCCGACTTCGCTCCTCCGTCTGTGGCTCGGATTTCTTGGAGCCTGGCTCCGTCGGGCTGCATCCCTAACCTGCACCCTTCGTTCCCTTACTCACGACCCCACGCGCGCCGCGACTCTCGGCCCCGACCCGCACTCAGCGGGGCTCACTGCCCAGCGCGGAGGCGGCAATCCCCGCCCGGCCCCAGACTCGGGTGCTCACTTCCCGACGCCTCGCGTCTGCGCCCGAGGTCCGTGCCGGGAGGTCCCCCAGAGGGCGCTCTGGGCGGGCGTTCACCTCCATCAGGCCAGGGACATCGGGGAGGTGGCTCCGGTCCTCCGGGCGCTGGAGGCGGAGAGGGCGCAGGTGCCTGTTGGGACTTAAGGCCAATCTTGAGTTGACAACTCGTAAACTATCACAGTCACAGAAGAGGCCTCCCAGGGTCCAAGGGGCCAGGAGCCTTGAAGGCCAACTAGGAAGCCAGGCGGAGGCGGAGGCCGCCACGAAGAGATCTTAAGCACAGGAGAGGCATGGTTAGGTTTGTGCTGGGAATATTGCTCTGGCGCCAAGAGACCCAGACCTGAGGCGGAGGCTGTGGGGTTGGAGACAGGGACTATGGAGGGTGAGGAGGGGGCCGAGGGGTTGGGCAGAGATGTAAGGGAGGAAGCATGGGGGCTGGAGAGGATGAGCTGGGCGTGCACACAAGATCTGGTGTCCCTGGAAATCGAAGGGTGGGAGGCAGACTCACCGGTCCCCAGTGTTTGAGGGAGGAGTGCTGGGAGGAAGGGGGACCTCGGTATTTTTGCACACCATAGAAATTGAATACTGGTTTTGCATGCTTCATTTCTTAATTCTCACAGGGAGTGTTAGACCCATTTTACCCATGGGGAAGCCTAGACCAAGGATATATGTAATTTCCCCAAGGTCCCCAGGAGGCCCAAAGTAAGAGACAAAAAAGCCCTGCTCTTTGCTCACCCTTGTACCTTCACAGGCTGAAGGGCTGAGGACAGGGGAGGGGAGGGGGGTGTGACTGAACCTGGGAACGAGGGAAGAGGACGTCTGTCTGGGCCTCTGAGTTGGGCAGGTCTGATCAGAGTGCTGCCCCTTGGCTGTTCCCTGCTCTCCTGCCTGCACCCAGCCCAGGGCTGGGCTCTCACAGGTGTTCAGTATGTGTTTGTTGAGTGACTGAATGAGTGTAGGGTAGGGGTGAATAGGGCCCTGGTTGGACTGCAGGGGTGAGGAATGCGAGAACCTCCACCTTGAGGAAAAATTGACAGGCAGCTGGGTTTAGTGCCTGAGGCTCAGGAGGGAGGCTGGGCTGGGTAGCTGGAGAGATAGCAGAGTCCAGGAGGGGACCCTGCAGAGGGGACCAGAGAGGAAGGGGGCTCCTGGGAGACAGAATATTCCACAGGTGTAAGGAGAACCAGGAGAGGCCAGTGTCCTAGTGCTCCCAGGCAGAGCAGAGTGGGAGGTAGAGGAGCAAAGGGTGGTGAGGCCATTCCCTGCAGTGAGTGCAGGTGGCTGTTACCAAACCAGACTATGAAGCGGAAGAAAGAGGGTGTTAGCAAGGGGCCATGGATGGGTTGTCCCAGGCTGGGCCTAGGTATAGTTGTCAGGGAGATGCCAGTGGAGACAGAGACCACCCCTGCCTCAGCCTTGCACCTTGCTCCATCCCCGCTGGGCTGAGGAGGACCCTGGGAGCTCCAGCCTGACCGGAGCTGCTACCACAGAAGCATACACCCTCAGGTGCAGTCAAGCGTCAGGGCACTGCACAGGAGGCAGGTAAGAGGCCTGGGAACCCTGAGGCTACCCTTAGAAGTGTGCTGTAGGTCATAGAACCAGACTTTTGTCCTGGCTCTGCCCCTGAAGCCCTTGCTGTGTGGCCTGGGCCCCTCCCCTCTCCTCCCTGCACCTCAGTTTCCCCACACACAGCAGTGGTGCAGGCTGGGCCCTTCCCTTCTCCTCTCAGTGCCTCAGTTTCCCCATACACAGTAGTGGTGCAGGCTGGGCCCCTCCCTTCTCCTCTCTGTACCTCAGTTTCCCCATGCACAGCAGTGGTGCAGGTTGGCAAGTACTGAGGGGCTGTGCACTTGGGCTGGACTTCAAGGCTCAGGGTCCCAGTCCAGTTCCACGGTCTTGCCCCAGCAGTGTCCCTGTGGAGAGGGCCAATGGCAGATGGCTCTTGGGGCTTCATCTAGAGAGAGGCTGTTTGCACCCCTGTCCCGCAGGCTGCCAGCTCAGCAACATCAGAGGAAGCAGAGACTGCTGGGAAACTGGGTTGGCATGGTCAGAGGAGACTGGCCCTTGCCGTGGGCTCTCATACATGGCGATCCTGCTTATCCCGGCCTGGAACCAGGCCCAGGTGGGGACAGGTGTGTGGGGGTAGACAGGGATACAGGCAAGACATAGGAGCTGGGCCCACCTCCCTTGGTGCCTGTGGACCTTCCAGCCCTGGCTTGGTGCCTGGGGGACTCACATGCTGGTGCCGCTCATGCACCCACCAAGCCCGAGGCACAGAGCCAGTGTGGCTGAGGGGGCTCTGCTGCCCCACAGAGCACAATGTCGGCATGGCCAGGCCCCAGATGGGGTTTGAGGTGTGACAAGTGGACTGTCTGGCAAATTCCCCACCCTGGCACCCTGACCCAGGGAAGGAGACTGCAGTTCTGTGCAAGCCACAAGCCATGGTGCCTGCTCAGGGTGGCCCAGGGAGGATTTGGACCCGGCCCTGTCCTGTGGGAGCTTCCTGAGTGCCAGACTGCAGGAACACAGATGTGGCATCAGATGTCTGTAACCCAGGGATGAAAGTGCTCCATGGCCCCAGTGAGGCCGGGCTGGTGGCTGTGAGCTACACAGGAAGGAAAGGCCCAGGCAGGACAGTCCAGATGGTAAATGTGGACGAGTGGCCGGGTGAGGCCAGAGCCTGGGAGGGGTGGGTGGGAGGTGGGGGAGACAAAACAGGAGAGGGTCACAGCAGCAGCAGCAGGGAGGCTATTGTCCAGGGAGAGCAGGCACTGGGGAATCGCAGGGGGACGAACCCAGGAGAAAAAACAGGGGTGGAAGAGTTAGTAACGGGGGATGGAGGGCTAAGGGTTCTAGCTAAACAAACATGGCAGATCATGAGATAGTTTGTCTGATGGGGACCCTGGGAGGGGGCATGGCCTCCAGGTGGACGTGTCCAGCAGAATTTCCTGGGAGACCCCAGGTGATGCAACTAGGCCAAATAAGGAAGGAGGAAAGTTGGGAGTGCTTGAGTGTGATAGGGCAGAGGGGAGTCAGGGAACTCAGGGAAATTAAGTGGAGTCTTAGCCACAAGAGGGAAGTTCTTCTCTGTGTCTAGCTTATACCCCTCCTGCTATTGTTTGCGTATTTTCCACTATGGGACAGCTTTCTCTCCATCAGGAGCTAGCCTGTGCCCCACAGCCCTCTGAGACATCCCTTGGAGTGGAGGGTAGTTAAGGAGAAGGGTTCAGAGAACGTCTCACATTCCCTAAGCCAACCTCTTAGCGAGAGGCAGCCGACGTGTCCAGCTGGAGCCAGGGATTCCTGAGTTTCAATCCTTTTCAGACACTGGCTTCCTCTGGGATCTCAGTTTTCCGGTCACACCGAGGGGACAAGTCTGGAAGCAGGAAGGTGTAGGCATTCATCGCTGGAGGAGGCGCAGGGTGCTGGGCAGGGCGGACACCAGGCATGCCCCTGGGGCCCCGAGGCCCGGCCACCCTCGCCTGAGGCCAGGCCTGGGCAGGCGCAGGTTGAAGGGCCAGTGGCGAGTGGGGGAGCCCCGCCACGTGGCCCACAAGGTCAGCAGGGGTTCATGGGAAAGGACTTGTCGGCCACAAAAGAGGACATCCTGCCTGCATTTCCCTCTTCCTGCAGCAGGAGCTGATGTCCCCGATTTAGCAGCGCTGGGGGGCCATCTCTGAGCCAGCTGGGCTGTCTGATAACACCGCTTGTCCTGCCGGCCAGGGAGCAGAGCCCTGACCCCAGGGAGGACAGGCCAGGATAACGGCCTGGCACAGCTGGCTGCACCGAGCTACCCTGCACTGGGAGCTCAGCTTCTGCTAGGGTCTCCTCCTCCCTATCTCTACCCCTACTGGGTGCTCAGGCAGCCCTTGCCAAGCCTCACCACCACTCCCCTGCTTCCAGGGTCTTCCAGAAATTTGCCTCCATTCTTCCCCCAAGGGACTGCTCTAAAACACAGATGTGAGCATTCAGTGACCCCCCCCCAAAGATAATCATCAGCTTCTCGGGCTAGTGGTACAGGCCCTTCCTGCTGGAGTCCAAGGTCATCCCTAGCCCCACATCCACCCAGCCTCACCCACTGCACACCCCAACCCCAGACCATGGCCTTTCCCCTGCTCCAGATAAGCCCTTGGGAGCATGCTGAGAACTCCAGGCAGAAGGGGGTGCTGCTCCAAGTTGGGGGCCTAGGAGGGCACTGGGAAGCTTCAACCCTGCTTACCGCATGCCCCCAGGAGCATGGAATCCAGGCTTTCAGGTAGATTTAGCAGAAGCCTTTATCCTCATCCCACTCCAAGCACTATCCTCAAAACTACCCTAAGTTCTGCCAAATGGAGATTCATTTGTATTAAGCAGCAAGTGTGCATGCTCGCACGCACACACACCCTACACTTGGAGTGTCTAGCCGTGAGCCACACTTCAGTGTAAAATGGTTAACCAAATTGCTTCACACTAAGGTGTGTGCAGGTTTTAACCTTGTGACTCAGACCTTATTGTACCCATTTTGGAGATTAGGAAATTAAGGCCAGAGGGTGAAATGGTTCATTTCAGGGACGTAATGGTGTCTGGTATCTGGCCCCAGAGAGCATGGGGGCCACAGGGAAAGGAAGGGCAGGCGCAGAATGCAAGTTGTCCACATTTCCCAGGGAAAGCCCTAGAAGGGTGGGGGGATCCTAAATTTCTGACCACCTTGTGGACATTTTTTCTTGATGTCTCAGAGACCTTTCAAAAGCAGCATGCCCCAGACAGTCACACTGTCTTTCACCCAGGTGCCCCCCTTGCCTGATGTGCCCTCTGAATACTTGGCATCCCCAGCATCGGGGGTGCCACCGTGCCTCTCCCTGCCACCTCTATACCTGTCCACACATTATGTGGTGTCCTTTTTGTCCCTCACATCCTCAGAGCCAGTCACTGGTCAACTACCAGCCAAGTCCAGTGCTGGGAATGCCAGGATGGAAAGATAAACAAAAGCGCTTGTCCTTGAACTGAAGCACTGTCAAATGCAATAAGCCAGTCGTTACACAGAGCTTGGAAAAGTGCAGGGGTGCTGAGGAGGGGAGCCTCAGCATGGACTCTGGGGAGGCAGCACCGGGCTGAGACGTCGAGGTGGGGGGACCATTCCAGATAGATGACACGTGGAGGGCAGAGTCCTCAGGGCTGGAGGAGCCCCATGGGTGGCGGGAGGCTGACGAGGCGCTCGGACTCCACCCACAGGAGCACAGAGGCAGGGAATGGTTTGGGGCAGGAGAAGGACTTGTGTTCTGGAAAGGTCATCTGATCCTGGGGTAAGGACTGGGCTAGTGGTGTTAGAGGAGGAAGAGAGAGAGGCAGCAGCTCCACAAGGTGTCCAAACATTGTGAGTGCAGAGTGCTTGGTCAGGATGGCAAGGAGAGGAGAGGGGCCTGGCGCTCCTGGCCACCCCGCCCTTGCTGCCCTCCTCCTGAGCAAACTCCTACTCAGTCTGCAAAGTGCATTCCAGCTCTAAGAATGGATGTGACCTGTTGGCAATTGGCTCTGGGGGATGAATGGGGTCAGGAATGCATGGCGGGGTGACTGCCACTCAGACAGCCAACCTAGGGGGAGGGAGAGCAGCATTTCCAGGTCTGATGGAAGAAAGATGATTTGATCCACTAAAGGCCTTTACATTTTTTAAACTGCAGAGATACAAATAATGGAGACATCTGGGGAGTAAGTGGTAGCTTCCCCTAATCCTGTCCCTCAAAGATAATCTCTTAATAGTAATGTACTTTCGGGTGAGTTAACCTGTGTGTGCCTTAGTTTTCCCATCTGTACATGGCAATCATAGAATCTGTCTAGGGGCGTGCAAAAGCACGTCACATGTACAAGTGCGTGAGACTGTGCTGCATGCAGAAAGTGCTAAGTACGCATTTGCACTTGTTGTTCTAACAGGATGTATCGGTATAAGCAGAATCTGGCGGACAAAGTGTCTGAACATTTTTTATTACTACTGTGTGGGTGCCTGCTTCCCCACGGCCTTGCCAGCACCAGGAACCATCATCCCATCATCCTCACTGGTACTTGCTCACCTGGTGGGTGGACAGCTGTGTGCTCCTTAGCTCTAGTTATCCTCCCCAGTGTTGGGTATGGTCTGGGTTTGAGGGCTGGGGTCCCCAGGTACACCAGGAGAGCTGTCAGGGATGGTGGGGAGCACAATGTGGGGTTGAGCCCCGGGTGTGCCACCATCAAGAGAAGATGGTACACGCGGCAAGCAGACAGGGGCCTGGGCTGAACCTGTGACTAGGGCCTTCTTCCATGGCCTCATCACCCTATACCATGCTCTAACTGGTCCATCTACCTGATGGCCCCATGTCACCAGCACCCCTGCCTTTGCACACATTCCTCTGCCCTGTGTGCCCTTCTCCTGGGCCAGCAAGCTTCTACTCAGTCTACAGAACCCATTTCAGCTCATGTGAACCCCTCCATCAGTGAGGCAAGCCAAGCTGAGCCAAGCACTCAGCAGGCAGGAGACAGGGTGGCACCCAGTGTACGTGAGCCAGTGACAGTTTACTCTTGCTCTGGTTCTTAAATGTGCTGTCATGTTATTGTGGTCTGCAGGTCCCAGAGATCCTAGAGATAGTCTGCATCTCACAAGTGGGAAAACTGGAGCTTAGAAAGAGGAAGTGACTTGTCCAAGGCCATACAGCCAGAGGGTGGCATCATGGGATGCCCAGCCAGGTGCAGGGGGCTCTGAGCACACTCCAGGAACAGCCCCTCACACCCCAGCCATTTCAGGCCTGCAGGATTGAGGTAGGAGGTGGGAAACCAATGGCCCCTTGAGCTCTAGAGGCACAGAGACTGCCAGGTTGGGAAGGGCTCCAGGATGGAACACCCCTGCCGCCTCCTGCCAGGCCTCTGCACAGGCCTGGCCCCAGGAGGGCAGAGAGCGGGTGCTGGTGCAGGTATGCCCCCAGCCCAGTCCCAAGACCAATGCCCTGAGATCCTGAGTCTCACCTGGCCCCCAGCTGCCTTTGTCTTCCTGGGCACAGCTGCGCCAGAGCGTGGGTCCGACTGGCAGGACTGCCACACAGCCCCATCATCCAAGGCACCCCAGGGAGAGGGCAAAGAGGAGTCCGGCTCTTGGTGGCCATGGCAGGGCCATGCTGCCCACCAGAGTGTGGAGGGGCCCAGCACTCACAGATGCTCCTCACGTCACCCTTGTGCCAACCATGTGGTCCAGGGGACAGAGCCATGGCCTAATGACATCCTAGCCCCAGGAGCTACCTGAGTACACAGACCCACCACATGCCGTGGTCGGCACCAGGGTAGGGGCAGTGCACTCAGCCACAGCATCAAAGCCAGCTGCACAGGCCCTGGAGCTGGGGTAGCAGCTGGCTGGGCACAGGCAGCAGGGGAGGACACAGGACACACCCATGGCCTGAGGCCAGTCAGGGAGGAGGCTCCTGGGGAGTTGGGGAGGTAGGGAGGCCAGTGCTTAGGGTGGCAGAAGGAGGGAAGGGGACAGAGAGACAGCAGGCAAGGGTCTCCCTTGCCCTTCTGTATTGGGACCTGGGCCCAGCCATTCCCTGTGGGCTCAGCAGTCAGTCTCAAGGCAGAGCCCCAAAAGGCACCCCACCAGCCCTCAGCCCTGCACTGCAAGGATGGGCAGGACCCCATCGCCCTGGGGTATGTTCCTAAATCCCATGCAGATGGGCCCAGTGAGGATTTGCTGAGAAAACATGAATTCTGTACAGAGCAAGGGACACAGAACAAACAGGTTTGGTGCCAAGGGAGGGGACAGACTCAGACATCCATGGGATAAAAGCAAGACTTGCTCTCTTGTAGCAGCTCTTCCTGCATTTTCCCTCAGTTTCTCAGGGAAGATACTTTGATTTGTTTTTTTATTATTATTCTCCTGGCTTGCAGAGAGAGAGAGAGGGAGAGAGAGAGAGAGAGAGGAGAGGAGGAAAGATACCTTGAAAAATAGTATCAGTGGTTTAAAGGGTTTTGCCTACAGCCAACCCGCTCATGGAGCCAGGGCCGGGAAGAGAGGTGTGGCAGAGGCAGCTGGGGTTTGGGGTGGAGCCGGGTGCAAGCGGCCATCTGCCTTCCTGCATGGACCCTCCTGCCTGTGGGGGTCTCTGAGGCTAACAGCTGGGGGCTAAGAGGAGGGGTGGGGCCAGGTTCTGGTCTGAGCACCGCTGCCTTCTGCCCTTCAAAGGCAGCCTGGCCCCAGGCAAGGACAGGCCTGGACTTAGCCAGACTGGGCTTCTACATAGCTGCCACGGGGCCTGGAGCCCCAGCTTCTTCACTTGATGACTGGACTGTTGATCCCTCTCTCCCAGCCAGGCTGTTGTGAGGATCAAATGAGGCACTGACAGCTGGCCACCCCTTGTCCAGCTCACAGCCAATGCCTAACCCACAGACTCCCTGCCCGCCCCTCCCTGAGGGGTGCTGCTGCTACCCCAGGGGAGGCTGCAGGACCCTCGTGCACTGCTCCCATAGTCTGCTGCGCCTGTGGCTCAAGTCAGGGTCCCCGTGGCCCAAGGCCAGAGGTGTCCCGGGGCTGCTGACAGCACCGAGGAGAGGAGGTGTGCACTCTGGCCTCGCTGACCTCAGCCTGGTGCCTGGCCCAACCACTCCACTCTCCTGCAGCCATTGGGGCCAGGGCCATATTGGCCAGGGGAAGGAAGAAGCCAGTTCCCAGGCCAGGAACAGGAAGGCAGGGGGAGTGTGGCAGGGGCCAGGATGACAGTGCTTCCTGCTATGGGAAGGGAAGGACAGCCGAGACAGACAACAGCCAGGCAGGAAGGATGCGCCTTCCTCAGGGCTGCAGGTGGGGGCTGGGCAGTCATGGAGTTTCTGGACATGGCAGCCCTCAGGCCCAAATCTGCTCTGGCTACTAGCAGTCTGGGGTTCACATGGTCACAGGGGAGCCAGTTCTTTACAACTGGAAGTATCTTTCCCTAAAGAACAACAGGGCCTGACACAGTTGCAACAAAAAGGAAGACGACCTCAGAAGTCTATTTAGCCATCCATCCATCCATCCATCCGTATCCGTCTTTCTATCCGTTATCCATCCATCCGTCCATTTATCTATCTTCCATCCATCCATCTCCATCTCTCCATCCTTCCTCCATCCATCATCCGTCCATTATCCATCATCCCATTCATCCATCCAGACTTCATCCATCCATCCATTTATTCATTCAACAAATATTTACTGAGTCTTTCCTCTGTGCCAAGTGCTGTGCTAAGCATACAGTGGGGTTAAAAAAAAAAGGAACTATCTTGGTCCTTACCCACAGAAACTCACTGCCTAGTGAAGGACATGGGCAAACATTACTTAAATAAACAAGCAAACAAATAAATCATTACAATTGAGACCAGAAATATGGAGCAAGCCACCAGGAGGCGGAGATGGGGCTGTTCCACAGGGGTGGGAAGTCACGTCTGGGCTGAGGCTCGAGGGTGAAAGACGCCAGCCATGAGGCCACGACAGCTGCAGTGCATGGACAGAAGGCGAGGCTGGACCACGAGGGTGTGGAGAGGTGGGCAGGGCCAGGCCTGGGTCAGGGGTCCGGGCTTTCCTGGAAGTGCAGTGGGAAGTCACTGATGGGACTTGAGCACAAAACATTGCTAAGGAACGCAGGAGAGCAGGAGCAGGCCCTGGAGGCCACTCTGGGGGAGTGCGGCTGTGCCAGCCCCATCAGGAGAGCAGGGGCCGCGCTGAGATGCGTCCAACCTGAAAGGCTTTGGTGGTGGGCAGATGGGGTGGGGTGGGAGGAGCTGTGGGGTGAGGAGCTATCAAGGGATGGGCTTTTGCTGGGGCCAGGAGGGGAGTATGAGCCTGGAGTTTAGTGTCAGAAATGCGAAACTCGGGTGTCTGTGGGGTGCCCGAGTCAGTGGGCAGCAGGATACTGCTGTTGAGAGCAGTGGTGAGGGCTGGAGGCAGACTTGGGCGGGGGAGGGTGTGCGAACACTTCAGAGACAGGGCGGTGGAGGAGAGAGGAGCAGCCCTGGGTGCTGGGGTGTCCCAGATGCTCCCTTCCCTAAGCCCCTGGGGCTGAGGGGCTGGGGGCTGCACCACATGGGTGGGTAGGGACCAGGGGAAGGGACAGGCACAGAGCAGTGGCCAGGATGTGGGGAGGAAGAGGGGTAGTGGCTGGGAGTGTGGGAGATGACTCCCTAGGAAAAAACTAGTGATCAGAAGAGAAAGGTATCACCTTCAAAGCCAGGTCAGGGCAAGGACCCTGGGCATGAGGAAAGGCCTGGCTCTGGGAATAGGAATGTCAGAGGCTGGGTGTGGGGTCAGATGTAGGGAGATGAGGTGTTCACATCTGATGGTTTTGCTCTGTCCATGCTGAGAGTGAGGGAGGAGGGCACACCCTGAGCCACATATACAAACAGGGATACAGGGCAGCAGCCCATGCAGGGGGCTTTGTGCTGTGGTGTTGGATGCATGGTGTCTTGGGGTCAGATGCAGGGCCAGAGGCCAGGGAACAAGCGGAGTAACAGGCCATGGTCCCTTTGCACCAGGATGGGCAGCAGTGGGGGCTTGGCATGGGGCTGCGAGATGGAGTTGCTGCGGGCCAAGAACACCCGAGCAAGGGACACACAGGAGATGGGCGTCAGGTCCAGGGTGTACCCACGGAAGGGAGTGGCTGATGAGAGAGGAGGGCAGGGCCACCAAGGCCAGGATGCTGGCAAGTCATGGTGGGGATGCTGAAGTCATGGGGAGTGGCGGGAGGTGGGATGGGAAGGGCATGGTGGCCAGGAGCTAGATCTGCAGAGAATGAGGGGAAGTGACCAGGATAGCTGCTGGTGACAGCTTTAGTGGGCAGAGGACAGTGCCTCAGAGGGGCTACTGTGGGGTAGGGGTGGGACGCAGGAGGGTGCAGGTGGCCGGCAGTAACCGCCCTGGGGCAGTTCGTGGTGTCTCCAGAAAGCTGGGCTTCAGGGTAGATAGGAGGGGACATTCAGAGAAGCAGGGAGGTCTGCAGCAAAGTTTGCTGATCACAGGGCATAGGGGAAGGTTGGTGAAGGCAGGGGGCACTGGAGTAAGTCAGGGCACCCCATGACGAAGGAGAGCTTGCCCAGATGGGCACACAGGGCTGGCAAGCATGATGGGTAGCCCTGCATAGAGCAGGGATGCCTCCTTTGGTGGTGAGAGGCCTCCAGGGAGGAAGCTCCCAGAGGCTGGCTCCACTCCCCCGGCTTCCGTCCACAGTTCAGTCTGACAGGTGTTCTAGCGGAGGCCCAAGGACAACCAGACGGATGCTGCCCGAGTGATGATGAGGACATGTGAGCTAGACCCTGAAGAGGGCAGTCCATGGGAGGGAAGGAAGGAAGGAGGGACATCCCAGGCAAAAGGATGAGCGAGGCAAAGCGTTCAAGATAGGGAAAAGAACTGCACTGTGGGAGGATGGGGAGAGGCCCTGGGCCTCTCAGGACATGAAGCTGGAGGCCAGGCCTGCCCCACTGTATCTTGGGGGCAAAGGGAGTGACCAAAGGAAGCCAGGCTGGCAGTGTCTATCGCTCTGGAGCCGGCAGGTGTGCCTGGATGTGTACCTTCAAGATGGGGAGCCACGGCCTCCCCAGGCCCAGCTCGACACCCAGACCTTGACGTGGAGATGCACTCTCCCCAGTGAGGGCACCCGCGGGCCTGGCCTCTCTTCTGACTGCTTGCTGGGCCATTGGATGGCACAGCCCTTTCATCCCCACAGGTCCAGCCCACCTGCCATCTCCCCCCCTTCTGCAACTCCAAGGACAGACTGCCTTCCACTCAGGCACCCACATACTTGCCAGCTATCTCTCTGCCTGGCGTGGCCTCAGGCACTTTCAGTGCCCTGAAAAAACCCACTTCTCCTTCGAAGCTCAGCTCAAAGGTGCCCTCCTGGGTCCCCTCCCAGCTCCTCCCGGCCCCATCCTCCCTCATGAGAGGAGGGAGCCCCAGAGGTATAAGGTAGGGGCTACAAATGCCCAGACCCTGCTGCTGCACTTATATCCACCGGGGATCCCAGGGCAGGGCGGGCGCCAAGCCAGGATAGCCAGCCTGAATGTGGGGAGGAACTCTCTGGAATCAAGCAAAGCAAAGACTACAGGAGGCATAGCAGCTGACCAGGCAAGCGGCGGCGTCTCAGGGCGGCTGGATGGCCTCAGTTTCCCTGTCTGTGCAGCTAGTCTAGATGCTCCATAAGGACCTTCCAGCTCTGGCCCACGGTGCAGGGTGCCTGGAGGAGTTTGGCCCAGAGGGAGGGAGACAGGTAGGTGTGGGCAGCAGACACTGATTGGTGGCTGTGTAGCCCGAATTATGCCGGCATGAGATCTCCATGTGTAGGGTGTGCTGTTCTGGTGCCGCCACCTAGGGTGGCTCAGGACCCCCCCAACTATCGTGGAGTTCCCTGGGTTCCACCCCACCTCATGAGCTTCAGGGTGGGACCCCGGGGCCTAAAGGAGCTGGACTGGGGAGGACAGAAGTGCCAGACTTCTGCTGCCCCGAGCTGCTCAGGCCTGTGGGCCTGGAAGGGGTTGGGGTAGGATAGTGGGCTGTGCCCCCCAGAAGGACAAGGACTTGGGGGGAGGGACAGGACGCAGCCCTGGGCTTCTGGCCACACAGCCCTCCCTTCCTGTTGTCTCAGGATAGTCCTGGCAGGATGCATCTGCCAGACCTCCAGGCCCAGACCTCCCGCGGGGCCTGCTCCCACCCCCACCAGGATCCCACCCCCCACACATGCTAGCATGTCAGAGAGACACAAACATGCACACTTGCACACACACATAAGCCACACATACCACTCATAGACACATAGTCACACACAAATACACACAGATTCACAGACCCAGGCCCACAGATACAGACAGAGACCCACACCTATCAACACACACACTCATGCACACACCCACCTCATACTCCTGGGGGAAGGGTGGTGGGCTGAAGGGGCAGGGGCAGGGAGCCTGGCCCCAGTCAGCCTACAGCCATGGGGGCAAGAGTGGCTTTCTACCCAGGGGAGGCAGGTCTATGCGTGCGTCAGAGGAGTAGCCCTGTGGGAAGCCCCAGGGGGTTGGTGGGAGGCCCGGGCAGGGAGACCCCAGAGGAGGCAGGGCAGCCAGGGGCCCAGTGTGGGCAGAGGCTGTGCCAGAGCCAAAGATCACCTGTGAGGTGGATGCCATGATGCCTGGGGAGGGTGAAGTCATGGGCAGGGCAGTCAGGGGGCCTGGGAGTGTCTGGGGCCAGTCTAAAGTCCAAGAGGGAGGGGCCTTCAGGCAGAGCTGGAGGGGCCTGCCGTCTCCCCTTCTCCTGCATGCCAGCAGCGCAGCTCCTAGGGCCAGAGGGTGGGGTTCAGTCCAGCTTTAGTCAGGGCTCACTTGCAGGGGCGGGCAGGGATCGCCTGTGGAGGTTACTGGCTGTGTTTGGGCCTGGGGGCTGGTACTGCCCTGCGGGCACGTGGTGAGGCCAGGCCCTGCTGTGCTTCCGAGACCCTGAGCTGTCCCCCGCCCCAGAGCGGGATCTGCCCCATGGGCACAGAAGGCCTGCTGCCATCACGTGGACTCACAACCCAGTGCCATGCTGACTTCCTTTCATCCCCAGGTCTGGTGAGCGGCTACTCCATGACACCTCCGACCCTGAACATCACAGAGGAGGTGCACGTCATCGACACCAGTGACAGCTTATCCATCTCCTGCAGGTACTGGGTTCCTCCTGCTGAATAGCAGGGAGGCAGCAGAAGCCCGAGGCAGGAGGTGGTGGCTGAGGCCCCAGAAGGCAGCCCTCCGGGGGCATAGTGGCCTCGAGGCTGTGCCAGGCTCCCCCTCCCAGGACATGGATGCCTGGAAGCCCTTCCCCAGCCTCACCCACACTCACCCCTCAGCACTTCACCTGCCACACATCACCCTGCACTCACCCCAGCCGCCCTTCACTGGCCCTAGGCCCACACGCTGGGGCCCGGGAGATGGTATCTTCCCTGCGGCCCCAGCTGTGATTCAAGGCCTGGGCTTCTCCTCAGGCCAGCCTGCCACATACAGCCCCAGGAGCCAGGTAGAGGCCTGGGGGCCCAGGGAGTGCCCTGCCCCGGGCAGTTCCATCCTCCAGGTGAGACCAGCATGGACAAGGCTTGGCCTTTGAGGGAGGCGCCTCAGGGATCAGCCCCTGGGCTGCAGCTGGGGACCCTCCTGACCTCTCCTGTCCTCTGCCAGGGGGCAGCACCCCCTCGAGTGGGCCTGGCCAGGAGCTCAGGAGGCGCCAGCCACAGAGGACAAGGACAGGGAGGACACAGGGTTGGTGAGAGACTGCGAGGGCACGGACACCAGGCCCTACTGCAAGGTGCTGCTGCTGCACGACGCACATGCCAACAACACAGGCAGCTACCGCTGCTACTACAAGTACATCAAGGCCCGCATTGAGGGCACCACAGCTGCTAGCACCTACGTGTTTGTGAGAGGTGAGGCCACCAGGGTGAGTGAGGCAGGCTGGGCTCCGGCAGGGTCCTGGGGGAGGGCCAGTGCCTGACTCCCAGTCCCAGCCTACCGACCCCAGGAGGAGAGAAGGGGACCTCACCTGCTCAAGAGGGCAGCCAGCAGGCAGGAACAGCACTACCCAGCCCCACAGGGCCTCCTGTGGCTGTCCCCACCTCCGCCATCCCCTGCCCCGACGCCTGCTCCCTCTCCACAGACTTCAAGCAGCCATTCATCAACAAGCCCGATACACTCCTCGTCAACAGGAAGGACTCCGTGTGGGTGCCCTGCCGGGTGTCCGTCCCTGGCCTCAACGTCACGCTGCGCTCGGTACAGCCCCACCTCCACCCCGGGGTCTGGCCCTCCTATCCCACCCTGGACAGGAGGAAGCGGACAGCCAGGCGCTGACAGTGACCATATCCCTCCAGCAAAGCTCAGTGCTGTGGCCAGACGGGCAGGCGGTGGTGTGGGATGACCGGCGGGGCATGCGGGTGGCTACACCGTTGCTGCGAGATGCCCTGTACCTGCAGTGTGAGACCACCTGGGGCAGCCAGGACTTCCTTTCCAACCCCTTCCTCGTGCACATCACAGGTAGGAGCTGCCCCTCACCCAGTGATTGCTCCTGGTGCCCTGGGAGGAGGACAGGGACCCACTCCAATTCCCAGTAACAGTGCTGTCACTGCCACATTGGTGTCAGGAGCCTAACCCTGTGCTCCGTGTGCATTGGGTGTCCATGTGTGCAGTGTCCTGGGAGGGTGTGGGAGTCACTGTGCATATGTCACCAGGCAACGAGCTCTATGACATCCAGCTGTTCCCCAAGAAGTCGCTGGAGCTGCTGGTCGGGGAGAAGCTGGTCCTGAATTGCACCGTGTGGGCTGAGTTCAACTCGGGTGTCACCTTTGACTGGGACTATCCAGGGAAGCAGGTGAACAGTCCTCCTGCCCATGCCTTCCTGTCCTCAGGAGTCCCCATCACTGACCATGGCCTTGGTGTGGAGGGTGTGCAGACCCAGGGGCCCTAGTCTAATGGGAAAGTTTTCTACCCCAAGGAAAACTCAGAGTCTGAGTCCAAGTCTTCCAGAGCCACTGCTGGCTGAGTTGGGGCGTGTGCCTTGGGGGGTAGATCTTCGGAGCCCGCCTGCTGACCCTGGGCTCCCCTGATGCGGCAGGCACAGCGGGGGAAGTGGATGCCAGAGCGGCGCTCCCAACAGACGCACACGGAGCTGTCCAGCATCCTGACCATACTCAATGTCAGCCAGCACGACCTGGGCCCATACGTGTGTGAGGCCAACAATGGCATGCAGCGATTCCGGGAGAGCACCGAGGTCATTGTGCATGGTATGGCCTGTGGCTGGGGCATCTTGCCCAGCATGGGCTAAGTGGGGCAATGGTCAGGCATCATCAAGCCTGAGGAACAAGGGTCCTTGTGAAGCGTGGGCCTGGCCCAGAGGTCCTGGTGCACCTGGGTGTGGGGAGTCTAGCCAGAGGGAAAGAGGGGGTGTGAGCAAAGGAACTACCCAGCTCCCAGATGGCACAGTGAGCCCCAGTCTGTAGACATCTGGCTGCCAGGGCCTCGGGGTCGAGGCTGGGAATCCCTGTCAGTGATGGATCAGCCCTGGATTTACAAGGGTGCCTCTCGTCCGGCAGAAAAGCCCTTCATCAGCGTTGACTGGTTCAAAGGACCAGTCATGGAGGCCACGGCAGGAGATGAGCTGGTGAAGCTGCCCGTGAAGCTGGCAGCATACCCGCCACCGGAGTTCCAATGGTAACAGCACAGGCTCCCTCTCCTCACTCCCCTGCCAGGCCCACGCGGGAGGACAGACCAAGAGGTCAGAAGGGCAGTATCCTCCCCATCAGGCCTGTACCCTGACACCCACATGGGGACCTGGCCCTCCCTATGAGGCCTGTATCATAACACACAGGGTGGTGGGACCCTCTCTTAGGAGAGCCCCCAAGGCGCATGCACATAATATGATATTGCAGCTAAAAGGAAGGTTGACCCAGGTTGCTGCCAACCTGTGACAGGTTTAAAGTTGAACACTGGCTTGTTATGTATGGATGTGGTGGCATGGTGTGGAGCTTTATCCAACTGTTCCTGCAGCCCCTCAGCATCTCTGAGGCCTTGACAGCTAGACCCACCTACACTCTGAGTAAACTCCAGGGCCTGTCCCACAGCAATGGTTGCAGCCTCCCTAGACCTCCTTCCAACAAGGCTGCCTCTCCCAGGACTCTCCTATCTAGAAATGTGGAGATACCATCAGGGGTCTGACAAATTGTTATGGAGCCAGCCCTGGGCTGGCCCTGGCTGCATGACAGTGAGTGCAAGAGCTTCCAGCAGGCCAGCAGGCTGCAGGGGCCCAGGCTCCCAGTCTGCGAGCTGAGAGGATGAGGCTTCCTCTGTGGGTGTGCTGAACCCCAGGAAGGGGATCCCTCAGCAGTGGTTCTGCCCTCACCCTATGCTCCCTGCAGGCTCTAGAAGGTCCAGCACCTCCCCCCTCCACCGTGCACCCTCAGGCCATCTGAGCAGTCCACACAGCCTAGCCATGGCAGGTCACCCTCTAGTCTGAGCCCCCATTGCACAGACAAGGAAGCAGAGCCTGGGATGGGGGGAGGGCATTCCTGCCTGAGCCCCAGGCCCCCGGGAGGTGTCTCCACTCTGTCTAGCTAGCCCGAGGAACCTCACCCTTCCAGCCTGGGCACCTCCCTCCTGGCAGGGCTGCTTTTTCTGGTGCCAGGCAAGAGGAGGCCCAGGTGTCCACAGTTGGGACACCTGTACCAGCCCAAGGCTGGGAAGCAGGCTGCTCCTGGGAGGGCCCAGGGTACCCTGGCCCTGGGCCTGGTGTGACCCTCCCTCTGAGGTCACAGGCTTTGGGGTCCACTGGGGGCACCTGGTGCAGTACCTTGGGGCGGGGTCCTAAGGGCATTCAGGCAGCCTGGAGCTTCATTCACAGGTGTGGCTCCTAGAGACACCCTCTAGAAGCTCCTAGAGGACTTCAGCTGCTCTGGGCAGGTGGCTGGCTCTGCTGCGTCCAGGGTCCAGCTCAATCCTTAGGCAGCTGACTGCCTAAGCACAGCTTTCCACTGGAACATTCCCACCACATCCAGCTCTTCTCTTCTCACTTGTCCAACATCTGCCTCCAGGAAGTGCCCACCTGGGTCACCCGTCCCAGGATGCTCATGGTCACGACAGCCCCATAGGTGCCACCCTTTATGTGGCTCATGTGTGACAGCTATGAGTCAGCGAGCGTATGGGAAGGTCTAGAGCAGTGATCCCTAACCCTTTTGGCACCAGGGACCGGTTTCATGGAAGACAGTTTTTCCACGGGGCAGGGGATTGTGAGGGAGGAAGGCGGTGATACAAGCGATAGGCAGCAGCTGTAAATATAGATGAAGCTCCGCTTGCTCGTCAGCTGCTCCTCTCCTGCCGTGCACCGCCTCACCTTCCTGCGTTTCATGGAACACGGCGGGGGATGAGCTGCGCAGCTCTGCGGCCAGGTCCCTAACAGGCCCCGGGCCAGTGCCGGTCTGCAGCTCGGGTGCTGGGGAGCGCAGGCCTAGAGAACACACAGGCAGGCTGGGCAAGCTCCCACCTCGTGCCCAGCATGGTGCTGACACTACATGCGGTTAGACCTCATGACCCCTGCAAGGTGCATTTCATTTCCCCACTTTTCAGATGAGGACACTGAGGCTTGGGGTGGTAAAGGGCTTTGCCTAGGGTCATAGATCCAGCAAGTGGCAGGCTCAGGTTCTAGCGTTTGCACCAGCGCCCGGCAGACAACATGGCCTTGGTTGTGCCCCACCCTGCCTTGCTCTGCAACTCCAGGCCAGTCACATCCTTTCTAGATCCCGGCTGTGGTGTCAGAGTTGAGAGCAGGCCTCTGCGGCTCCCACACTGTTGGTCTTTGCGTGAGGGACATGTCTCTCCCAGGCCACACTACAGTGGCTTAGCACACCCATCACTGGGAGGAAGGCCCCTGCCCGAGGAACGATGGTCTCCAAACAGGGTCCAGAGCCCAGGTCACAGAGGCAGCTGCCCCTTGAGGTGTGGGACATCCACTGACTCACATGTGCAGAAACATCCATGGAGCACCTGCCATTTCGGGGATCCCAGCTCAGTGGAGGAGATGGACAGTCAGCAGACACGTGTGTGAAACCCACTGTGCTGATGGACACAGGGCAGGGGAAGGGCAGGTAGGGCTGGGTCGCTATAAGGACGGCAGGAAGGCTGCATACCCCAACCCAAATGAAGGTGGAAGGGAGCTGTAAAGATTCCCAGCCACAGGAATGAGCGTCCGAGCAAGGGGGCAATGTGTCTACCATGTGGAGAACTCAAGAAAGGGCAGAGGCAGAGAGCTCTGCGGGCATTGCACCTTCACTCCTTCACATGGCCTATGAGAAAGAGGACAGGGTCTCTGAAGCCAAACCCCCCTGGGCTGGGCCAGGTGAGCCTGGCCAGGGTCACAGCCATAGGCAAGGCAGAGAGAAGGCAGCTGCCTCAAGCAGTGACACAATCACCTTGCTCTTGATGGCACAACCACAGATACCTTGGGGCGAGGCCAGAGGTGCTGCTGCAGACCTCAGGGACAGGTTGTCAGGCCTGGCAGATGGGGCCTGGAGGCCATGTCCAGAGCTTTAGGCCAATTGCTTCCAGACCAGCATCTACTGCTACTCTCTCTGGCCTGGCCGCCCCCTCCCTTCCCGCTGGGAGGTGCTGGGAGTGCCAGCGTGGGGCTGGGATGGGTCCGTTCATTTCCCTGAACTCCCTTCCTGGGCTAGGTACAAGGACAGAAAGGCAGTATCTGGACGCCACAGTCCTCATGCCCTGGTACTCAAGGAGGTAACAGAGGCCAGTGCGGGCATCTACACCCTCGCCCTGTGGAACTCCGAGGCCGGCCTGAGGTGCAACATCAGCCTGGAGCTAGTGGTGAACGGTGCGCCAGGGATAGGGGAGGGGGCGGGGGGCGTAGCATGAGGGCCAGCTGACCAGCCACCTGCTGTGCCCCCAGTGCCCCCCCACATCCACGAGAAGGAGGCCTCCTCCCCCAGCATCTACTCCCGTCACAGCCGTCAGGCCCTCACCTGCACAGCCTACGGGGTGCCCCCACCTCTCAGCGTCCAGTGGCACTGGCGGCCCTGGACTCCTTGCAAGACGTTTGCCCAGCGAAGCCTGTGAGTGTGGCTCCAGCCCGTCCTCCTCCATGTCACAGCCTGGGCCCCAGTCCCAACCATGCGGAACCCAATTCCCAGCCCCCTCGCTGCCCAGGCCTTGCCTATACCCCTCCCCAGGACCCTGCTCTGAACTTGAACCCTGCCACTGGTTCAGCTGTAGCCAATCCCTGGCCTCAGCTCCCTGAGCAAGGCTCAGAGCCTCCCTTGTGTCAGTCCTCCACCAGTAGGCCGGGCTGGACTTGGGGATCTGCCCCACCACCTCCTGCAGAGCAAAGCCCCCTGGACATGCATTGCACCATTTGGAGAGGACCAAAGGATGTGCCTCTGAGCATCAAGCAGGCCGACCTGGGACAGTATTAAGAAACTTGTGCTGAGCCCCAGGGCACACCAGGAATGCTCACACGCCTCAGCTCACCTTGGCAGTGCTCAGAAAATAGGGTCAGAGAAGGGAGATAACTTATCCCTAGCTCACAGCTGGAAGCAACAGAGCCCACCCAACTACTGAGCCCCGCTCCCCTGCACTGAGCTGTATGTCAACAGGACAGACAGGCTGGGGAGAACACTTAGACAATCAGGGGACTGGAGAAGAGGGTGCCAAGGTGGGCAGGGGTCCTGAAAGCACTAGGGAGTCAGTGAAGGTCACTGAGCAAGAGAATGATGGCTCAGGTTTGTCTTTTAGCAAGAGATCCTAGTTCAAAGAGCTGGGAGGGATGGAAGCCAGGACCCCAGACAGGAGACAGGGCAGCCCCACTGGCAGAGGAGCTATGGCTCCAGCATGGACAGTGGGGGAGGCTCAGTAGGCATGGTCTAGGGCCAGCCTAAAATGTCCAAGGCTCACAAGGGATTCTTCCAGACCACAGGGCCTGCAACTCACGGCTGGCACCTCAAAATCTGCCTTCGTCTGATGCCCCACCATTATGCTCTGTGCAACTGATGGAGCCCTGGGGGCCCCCGTCTGCTCCTCCACTAGAGGCAGACCAAACCCCCCTTCAGGTCCTGAGACCCCCATCCAGCAGGAGGCCAAAGGTGTGGAGATGCGCACTCAGCCCAGAGGGAGGCGGCAGCTCCTAAAGGAGGACAAGAGAGGGAGAGGCCCGCCAGAGGGCTTCCTGGGACAGAGTGGGGACGTGCGCTGTCCTGAGTGAGCTGGGTGGGCAGACCCAAGGTGGCCTTTGCAGTTAGGGACACAGAGAAGCAGGTCAGAGTGGTGCATGTGTGTGTGGGGATGCTGAGCACAGGAAGGCTGCATCTGGCAGCCTGTGCGGGATGGGTAGCTGGGCCCTCAGCGTGAAGGGTGGGAGACAATGCTCCAGAAACAACCCCTGCCCCACTCGCCCAGGGCCCAAGGGCCAGCCTTACCTACCACCACATGAGATGACTCTGAGTGTGGCGAAGGCTGGACCCCTTCACCCCTCCACATGGGCCCTCCTTGCCCGGACCCCTGACCTGCACTTGCCTCTCCTTGTCCCAGCAGCCGGCGGCAGCAGCGAGACCGCATGCCACAGTGCCACGACTGGAAGGAGGTGACCACACAGGACGCTGTGAACCCCATCGAGAGCCTAGACACCTGGACCGAGTTTGTGGAGGGGAAGAATAAGGTACAAGCCAACCATGCCACTGAGGGCCAGGGAGAAGGACAGGGGTGTGGGAAAGGGCCCTCCTGCCTTCTCCAGGTTCCCACCTGGCCTGCAGAGCTTTGGGGATAGCAGGTGCAAGTCAGTGAACTTTCTGCAGTCTCTGGGCCTCAGTTCCTCTGCCTGCATGTGGATAGAGGGTCGGACCTCCAGCCACTTCCCAGACAAGGAAGCTGAGCTCCAAGGCTGCCTGGCCAGGCCATGGGCCCTGTCCCAGCCACCCACAGGCTGTGAGGCGACAGGGTTGGGGGCTGACCAGGTCTCCACAGAAGGCTGCGGAGCCACTGGACCAGCCTACAGGCAATGCTGAGGAGGGGACACTGAACAAAGGCATCCACTTCCTACGGTCACTTCCTGTTTTCCTACACACCTCCAGAGCCTCTTCCTGTTCCAGGCCTGGCCAGGAAGTGCCCAGCTAGGGGGCGGGGGATGGTGTTTGGATGACAGGCAGGGCCTATGGCCCTCCCTCCTCCCTCATGTGTCAAGCTTTCTATTGCCTGAGATCAGAGTACTTTTGGAAGCCCAGGACTCATTCCCGCCCCTCTCCAGTACCCTGGACATGGGGAGGGGTGCTGTGGACAGCCCTGGGGCTGATGTGGGCATATTACAAAGGTCTCACACAGTGACCAGCCTTAGGCCACAGCCTGACCCCATCCAGGAGTTGCGGGCCCCTTGCTGTGACCACAGGCTAAATTCTAACCCTGGCTCAGACTGACCCAGGTGTCAGGCTGGCTCCTGGCCCCTCCTCACCATGGCAACATACCGAGCCCAATCACAGCCAGAGGTTTATCTAGTTCTGCCAAATGCCACACCTTCTGATGTCATCACAGCCTATGCCAGCTGATCATACGCTGTCCATTGACTTTTCTGGGGAGCCACCTCACTCTTGCCTGAGGGCCTTTTCTCTTCCCTGCCTCTTCCCTCACCATTCCTGATCCTGTCTCTGAGCTTTGATCATCTCCAGCCCAAAGCCTCAGTGTCTCCCATTACTTGGGTGGGCACAGTTACCTCCTTGCATAAAAAGAGGGTCTAGGTCATGCAAATTCGGGCAGGAAATGGATCCTTGTGTCTGTGTTCTGCCCAGACTGTGAGCAAGCTGGTGATCCAGGATGCCAACGTGTCTGCCATGTACAAGTGTGTGGTGTTCAACAAGGTGGGCCAGGACGAGCGGCTTATCTACTTCTATGTAACCAGTGAGTGGCCAGACCACCCTCCAGGGAGGGCCACTTCCCTGGGCAGGCTTGGGTGCAGGGTCAGGAAGCAGGTTTGGGCTCCTTGAGTTTCTGATGTCTGAGGGGCACCCAGTAGAGACATCCAGGGCTTACTGGACCCCTAGGTCTGGTGGGGTGGGGCAGATTTGGAGTCCATTGGCATAGAGACTAGGTGCTGGTGCCTTGGAATGGAATGGCACCCTCTGCCCCCAGGCCTGGAGAAACCTCCCCCAAGGATGTCCCCCTGCTCCCCACAGCTCCTCCCAGCTCTATCCCCTCCCATACCCCTACCCAAACCCTGGAGCCCTGTGGCTGGCATGTGCATTTGGCCCTGGGGAGAAGGTCCATAATAGACTCAGATTTTCAACTGTGCTAGTAACCTCAGGAGAGCTCAGATGCCCAGGAGTGGACAGTCCCTGGGATGTGGATGAGGGTACTTCCAGGGAGATGGAGGCAGAGAAGACACCTGGGAGATAGGGCAAGGTGGTAGCCCATAAGATCCTGACAAGAAGTGGCAGAGAGACAAAAGGAAATTGGGAGTGTAGCACTGGCAAAAGCTGATAAAGAAATGGTCTCAAGAAGAGGACAGTGGTGGGGTGTGGTGGCAAGAAAGGATGAGGACTCAAGTCCCCACTGAGTCTGGCCAGCAGGAATTCTTGATGGTCTGGACTCCTAGGAGAGGTGGGAGCCACAGCCCAGTTGGGCTCCTCCAGGAGAAAGAGGGAAGGGAGACAGGAGGAAACCCCGTGGGGCTGACTTCAGAGGGGCTGGCCCCGCTGGTGTTGGTCACAGGCACAGTGGCAGGTGGGGCAAACACCGGAGTCACAGGGGTTCCTCCTCCCTCCCCAGCTATCCCTGATGGCTTCAGCATCGAATCCGAGCCATCTGAGGAGCCCCTAGAGGGCCAGGCCGTGCGCCTGAGCTGCCGAGCGGACAACTACACGTACGAGCATCTGCGTTGGTACCGCCTCAATCTTTCCACGCTGCACGATGCTCAAGGGAACCCTCTGCTGCTCGACTGCAAGAACGTGCACCTGTTTGCCACCCCGCTGGCCGCCAGCCTGGAGGAGCCGGCACCTGGGGCTCGCCACGCCACACTCAGCCTGAACATCCCCCATGTGGCACCCGAGCACGAGGGCGACTATGTGTGCGAGGTGCAGGACCGGCGCAGCCACGACAAGCACTGCCACAAGAAGTACCTGTCAGTGCAGGGTGAGGCGGCAGGGGCCAAGCTTCGCATCTAGCCATAGCTGTTTCTGGCTTTGCCCGTAGACCTGCACGCCTCTGGGCGTTCGTTCACAACCTGGGGCTTGCAGGAGCGTCCCCTTCCCCGACCCCACCGTGGAGGTGCACAGTGTTCTAGCCCGCGCACAAACTCTGACCTTCCTTCCACTCTCTGTTCACGGCCAGCAGGGCCCGGTCCGGGGGTGCCCTGCTTAGTGCAGCTCCACTTAGCTCCCTCTCGAACCCTGCCCCTAGCCCTGGAAGCCCCTCGGCTCACGCAGAACTTGACCGACCTCCTGGTGAACGTGAGCGACTCCCTGGAGATGCGGTGCCTGGTGGCCGGAGCGCACGTGCCCAGCATCGTGTGGTACAAAGACGAGAGGCTACTGGAGGAAGAGTCTGGTAGTGAGGGTGGCCAGGCAAAGGGCGGGGTCCGGAGGCCTGCAAGGCCAATCCTCCCTCCTCCTCTCCCACCCGAACTTGTATCTTCACCCCACCCCCGCAGGAATAGACTTGGCTGACTCGAACCAGAAGCTGAGCATCCAGCGCGTGCGCGAGGAGGACGCGGGACGCTATCTGTGCCGCGTGTGCAACGCCAAGGGCTGCGTCAACTCCTCCGCCAGCGTGGCCGTGGAAGGTCCGGCGTCCGGGCTGCTCTACTCTCCTCCCGCCCCCACTCTGCGCCTGCCTGCGGGGTCCCGTGCAAGTCGTGCCCACCAGAAGGGGCGTTCCCGCAGGCGCGCCCTTTCCCTCGCGCACACGCTGGCCCTTTCTGTCCGCTCAGGCTCGGAGGAGGGAGGCAGCATGGAGATCGTGATCCTCGTCGGCACTGGGGTCATTGCCGTGTTCTTCTGGTTCCTTCTTCTCCTCATCTTCTGTAACTTGAGGAGGGTGAGCGTCCCTCCCCTGCAGAGCCCCTCCAGGCTCCTGCTTGTGTCTCTCACGCCAGTCCCCACCCTGGCCAGTCCTTAAGAAAGAATAGGGTCCCCATCCTGCTTCACCTCGCAGCCCAGTCTCCTGGGAAGCCTCCCGTCTGTCGCTGCCGGACTCTAACAGTAGCAGCGGTTGTTAGTCCGTCCCCTCCTTAACTGAGACCCTCGAAGGAAGTGCCATCTGTCGTGGGCAAAATTTCACCCAAGCCACAGTGGTGTGGTCAAATCAATAAGCTGTTCCCCACCCCCAGCCGGCCCACGCGGACATCAAGACGGGCTACCTGTCCATCATCATGGACCCTGGGGAGGTGCCTTTGGAAGAGCAGTGTGAATACCTGTCCTACGACGACAGCCAGTGGGAGTTCCCCCGGGAGCGGCTGCACCTCGGTGAGGCCACACCCTGCCTGGCAGAGGCAGCTGCAGCTGCTGCAGGGTCTGGCAGGCTGGCGCGCCTGAAATCCCTTCATTCCCAGAACTCGTGCCAGGAAGGCCCGCCCGGCCCCCACCTGGCCTGACCTGCCCATCTGGGCACGGGTCCCCAGAGCCTCGGCCAGGGCTCGCAGTTCCCAGGCCCCACGAGGTCACTTCCTGCTGCTCTGAGCAGGGTGGGCCTGTCACACCTGCGGGGAGGATGCGAGTCCTTCCTGCTGGCCTCCTCTCTTCCCCTCTTCCCGCTCGTGGTCCCCCTGCTCTTCCTGTTTGGCAGAGATGCTGCCCACTTTCCTAGGCCTGCCTTCCTGGTCCTCCAGCAGGTCAGCCCTGCTGCCCACCTGTCCCCACCCTCCGCCCCATACGGCCCACCTGCAACCGGCTCCCTGCCCCACAGGGAGAGTGCTCGGCCACGGCGCCTTCGGGAAGGTGGTAGAAGCCTCGGCTTTCGGCATCCACAAGGGCAGTGGCTGTGACACCGTGGCTGTGAAAATGCTGAAAGGTGTGGGGTCAGCGGGTGCAAGGGGCGGATGAGCTGGTGAGGAACAGCAGCTCTGGTTGGTTCAGGGGACTGTGGTGCAGGAAGGGAAACTGAGGCTCAGACCCAGATTCACAAAGGGTTTTACAGGGAGGCGGAGGGAGTCAGAGCTAGGCTCCTACTAGAAGCCCCTGCCTCAGTGGGTCCAAAAATACCTCCTGGAGACCCTGAGCACCCCTCCCCCACAGCCGCTCCCAAGATCGCCGAGTGTGCCTTGGCTAAGCCGGTGGCGGGAAAGGTGGGGCGGGCAGGGATTGGGGCAGAGGCCAGGGCGACCGCGCGCCGTGCCCGGCCCTGTGTCCCTTCCAGAGGGAGCCACAGCCAGCGAACACCGCGCCCTGATGTCGGAGCTCAAGATCCTGATTCACATCGGTAACCACCTCAACGTGGTCAACCTCCTGGGGGCGTGCACCAAGCCCAACGGTACTGGGGCGCCGGAGGGTGACGAGGCCTGTGGGGCGCCTGTGCGCTCCGGGTGGAGGGGGCTGCTGGGCGTGGGGTGGACGGTGGCCCGGCGTCGGGCGGGCGTCCTGGCGGAGCTGGCCCTCCAGTGAGCCGGGTTCCGCCGGGTCCTGCCCAGGGCCCCTCATGGTGATCGTGGAGTTCTGCAAGTACGGCAACCTCTCCAACTTCCTACGCGCCAAGCGGGAGGCCTTCGACCCCCACGCGGTACGTGCGCGCCGGGTCTGGGACCCGGGCGCTGCGGGTGCGCGGGCGCGCGTGGGCGTGCGGGCTCTGCCGTGGGTGACGCCGCCGTGGATCTGCTGTGTGCGCCCGCAGGAGAAGTCCCCGGAGCAGCGAAGGCGCTTCCGCGCCATGGTGGAGAGCGCCAGGGCGGATCGGAGGCCGGGGAGCGGCGACAGGGCCCTTCTTGCGCGGTTCCTGATGGGCAAGGGCGGCGCGCGGCGGGCTGCTCCCGCGCAGGAAGGTCAGCGCCGGGCTTCCCTGGCCGAGTCTGGCAGGCGGGTAAACTCGGGGTCCGGCACCCTGGGGTAACCCAGCCTCGGTGGGGGCTTTCATGGGAGAGTATATGAAGGGCTGTGCCTTGGGAGGTGACGACCCTCAGGGACACTTTCTACGGAGAGTTGACGTGTGACTTGGGCATCACAGGATGAGTAGGAGTTTGCCTTGCAAACAGGGTGGGGAACCAGCCCAGAGCCAAGTGGCAGGTGCAAAGGCTTGTTAAGAGAACCCCTTGGACAGCCTACAGTTTGTAACAGAGTTAATCGACTAAGCGGTTAGCACGGAACCACAGAGGTTTGGAGAGACCCCGCGTGGCCGCATGGCGGCAGGATTTATGGACAGAAAAAGGAAAATGAGGTAGAGAAAGAGCTGGATTGGTTTGAGCACAGTTTGAATAGTTAACCGCCTTTGATTGGCCAAAATTCGGTGATTGGTCAAGAGTAGGTCATTGTTCCAGCTCCTCAGGAGGCTGGTTCACAGAGAGAGATCCTGTCTCAACAGAAAGAAAAGAAAAGAAAGAGTAGGTTACAGTCTGCCTACATATTTAGTTAGGTTATTGTTTATGTATGGAGAAATCTTAACGCTGAATTTAAAATATATAAGGAGGTAGTTTTAGCTTAAAAAATTAATTTAATAAATTTTTTTAGCCAACTTCTTAATTTTGAGAGATTGACCAAAATTTTAGGCATATGATGTTATTTTGTTACTATTGTAAATGTATTTGGTCTTAAATCTCACTGGGAAATAGTAGAACGAAGGTGGAGTTGTAAGGTAGGAATAAGGACTCTAGATTACTTTTTTGGAAGGGTTACAGGGGAATTTTTTGTTTTCAGGAGAAAAATTAAATCTGGACTCTTGTAGGATTTTTTTTTTAAGTTTTAGTTTGATTATGTGGAATTTAGTATGACTGACTCTGGTTTGATCTGATCCGTTGGGACATAGTGTATGCGTTCAGTCTAAAATAATGGCCTCATAATTTTGTTTAAAATTTTTTACTTAAGTGAGAGTGTGACCAAAACTTAGGGCTTTGGCAACATTTTTAGTTACTATTATTTTGGGTCTTTGGTCTCAGTATGTTATTTATAGGTTATGGTGTCCTCATAGTCAGGGTTTTTTTTTTTCCTTGAGTTTTTGTTGTTTTAGTCAGAGAGACCATTTGACCTTTTATGGCTTTAATTACTTAAAACTTTTGAGAGAATATAGCATATCAGGGAGACTGTTATTATGACTGTTAAAAGGATAATATTAAGAGTTTGGAGTATTTTGTTAAATTAATTAAAATTAAATAGATTAAAAAATGAGTCATAAAGAATTTTTTTAATCAAGTAGTCTGTTTTTTAATTTTTTATAATTGAATATTATTAATATTTAATGTTTATTTGTGTGCAATAAGTAATGTCAGTAACTGTACTTTTTTTACCCAGTCAGTAAATATTTAGAGTAATTTTATTATTTAGTATGACTTTAGTAAGAGAATTTAAAGAAGTCTGTTGTGTAACTGTAGCCTTTGTAGTAGAATCTGGTATAGTCCATTATGAGGGATAAATTTTTAATTATTGTCACATTTATTTTTAAACAATGTAAAATAGCAACTTAATGAATGATGTCCATTTAGAAGGGTGAAGGCCTTTTGATAAATTTTTTGATCTATAATGTAGGTTACAAATCACCTTAGATGACTTAATGAACTGATGTTTTGTTTTTGACTGATTATGGAGTAATAAAGATATCATTAACAATTTTCATCTATATTGGCCTATTTTTTATTTATTAAGGTATAGGTTGTCTAGGTATAAGGTTGGCTATGAAATTTTTTTACAAATAAAGGCATATCCCATGGGTGTATATAAAATACCCCTTTTTCAGTTTATAGAGTCATTAAGTAAGGAAAAACTTGAGAGGTAAGAGTCTCATGATAGTAGGAAAGTCTTGATTTGCAATCTTGGGAAAGTTGTCTATATCTAGGATGTCATCTGTTTTGGGGGAGAAACTTTTTTGGTTAGTTTTATCTTAAGATCATTAGTGGATGTATAGTTTTAAGAATCTGAAGGGGCCCTTTGAGTTGTGAGATTATAAACTTGAGGTTTAAGGTCCCAAAGTTTTGTTGTAGTGCAGGTGGCAAGAGCAGTCTTTTCTTGATGTCATTTTTAGAAGACCCAATCCTCAGGTTTTATATTGTGGAGGGTATGATTGTCTTTAGTCACCGGACCACAAAAAGATTTTTATCTGATGAAAATATATTTTGGCATAATGTATTAAAGTCTTATAGCATTAGTCATATTAGAGTTTAGTAGTGGAAAGTATATGAGGTTTTATTACTAGGAGCATAGGCCTTTTAGTGATTTTTAGTGACATCGTGACTACTTTATAAGGGGTTAACATGTTTTTTACTGGAAATAGATTTGCTTGTCATTAATTTATAATATCTTTGACCAATGCAATTCAATAGATTTAGTTAGTTTTGTCTTATGTTATTGTGTGTGTGATATCTGTTTTATAACCTGTGTAGTGAAAGAAGTATTTATTATTAGAGTTTTTAGAAATATCTGATAAGAGAAACATTTTAAAATAACCTTTTAGTTATTGTTATGGTATGAGTCCTCTTATATGGAAAAGCTTTTATATAATCATGTATTGAAAATGACATTTAGGCTGGGTGCTGTGGGTCACACCTGTAATCTTAGCACTCTGGGAGGCTGAGGTGAGAGGGCGCTTGAGCCCAGGAGTGTGAGGTTGCTGTCAGCTAGGCTGATGCCAAGACATTCTAGCCCAGGTGACAGAGTACACCCTGTCTCAAAAATAAATAAATAAATAATTTTAGTAATCTGGACTACTCATACCACACTAATACATATATATTTTTAACTTGGATTTTTTTTTTATGATGGCTTATGGGATGTAGAGTTTTTCATAAAGAAAGCTTTAAGGACTCAGGAAGGACCAGCTGGCTGTCTAGGCTCTTGACAAAATCACACTTAATTTTGGATTTTTTTAAATATTAACTTTGTTTTTTAAATTTAGGCACATAGCCCTGCTTATTAGATGGTTATCACGGGTCTTTTGACTTGGACCATGGAGTTTATTTAAATTGTATATTTAAACAATTTTAATATTTGCTGATTTAGCATGAAAATTTGGCAAAGTATTTTTTTGGTGTTTAATTAATTTTTTTTTGTTTGCATTAGTAATTTTATAAACCAGTAAGTCTCTTTATTAGAATTGTGGGAATTTTTATCTAGTCTTAATGATATGATTTTAAAGTTATTAGAAACCTGTATTTATAAATGTTTGTCAGCGTCTTTTTTATTCTTTTCATGAACCTCCTTAGAGACATAACACTCTAAGATTTTTTTTGCTTGTAAAGAGCTTTCAGAAAATGTATTAGAATCTAAACAATTAACTGAAATGACTTAAAAATAGTCAAAGACACAGTTGACAAGGAAATTTGGTTGTTTTGTGGCCTATCATAATTTAACATAATCATAATTATGACAATAAAGTATTTTAAGACATATTAGAATTGTAGGAATCTCGTATAATTTTGGAACATATATTAATACATTTATAAAAGTATAAAATTTGAAGAAAGCTAAACATTATTTTTTATTTGACAATTTTTTAAATATAGTATAACATGTTAAATAAGCCTGTTTGTTATCTCTCTTTTGGATATTGTAGGGGCCCTCTGTAGCATCTCAAAGTTAGTGTGACATCAGAAAAAAGACTTAATTTTCAATTTGAAATTTTATTTTAGGAAGACTATCATATATATCAAAGGTTTAAAACACTTAACCAAGACAGGATTATAGGTCATTGTAAAATAATAATTTATTTAGCCAAAATGATAATTAAAAGGTTTTAAAAAGTAAAAATCCTTATTTTTTGATAGAGAGACTTGGTTTTTTAAATAATTAACAGACCTGAGAAGACAGCATGAGGCAGAATTTGTCTTTTTTTTTGTAGTTTATGCAAAAAGTCAACAATCATATACAAAACTTAGTTTTGAAAAAAAAATTTTTAAACTAAAAAATTTAAAAGTGAAAAAATATTTTATTGTCCCTTATTAATATTACATGAAAATTTTTAAAAGAAACAAATTTTATTTTTTAGTTTATTATCAATATTAAAGTTAATTTTAATAAAATTTTGTAAACAAATTTATCTAATCTCAGTCAGCGTTTGACCACCACATAAGATTTTTATAAGCCTTTTATAATTTTTATAAATTTTTAAATTTTTTGTATTTTATTTTATTTTTTCTTTGAAACAATCTTTTAACTAACTTTTAAAGTAAACAAAATTATTTTTAACACATTTTTTATGTCTTTTTAAAAATTTTTTACTTTAATTTTTTTACTCCAAATTACCAACTGAAACATTTTTATATCTTTATAACTTTTTTATCAAAAGTATCTTTTTTGTGTATGTACTCTGTATATAGAATGTTTTCATATTTAGTAGTTTTAATTGTAATATTAATTACTAATAACTAATTTTTAATGAAAACCCTAGGATGTAATTTTGAACTGTTATATATTAGTATTTATAGATGAAAACTATTTTATAATTTTTAATTGTTTTAATTTTTAAATATTATATATAAAAGTATCATTTTATAATTTTTTAGAAAGATATTTTTAAATTTTTATTAATAGATTTAAATATAGTTTTTATATCATGTAAAAATAAGATGTCAAAGCAGATAAGCTTAAACCTGTGGTTAATAACTAATGTTTTAGTATTTTAACTGTTTATTTAATGTAATATAACATGACTTTAAGATTTTAAATTATCGAAAACAGATTTTTAACTTTGGTACTGGTACCGTCTTTAATGTCTTTCCTGGTCGTCCTGGATCTCAGCTAGCCACAGGACACCCAGGACTGTTATGAAGGTCTGGGCCCATCTGCCTCTTGAATTTATATACCACGTGTACAGCTCAGGACAGATGAGACAGCTGTATAGACAATGTCTGGGGATTGAACCCCTCCCAGAATAGCCAGGAGGCAAAACTGGTCCGGGGAGGTAGGGACCATATTGAGCTTGACTTAGTCTTACAGTTGGCGGTCTAGGTGCTGAGACTATGTCCCCAGGCCTCACCACATCCACCTGTTTAGACCCAAGAATCCAGAGGCTCAAAACCAAAAACATAAGCTCACAGACAAATTAAGCAAGTATTAAAAATGTTATAGAAGCAGTAATTTTATGACTTCAAAACATGTAGCAGAGGCAGCATAAACCTGTCTGACCAGCAGACTCAAGCAAAAATGTCTGAATTATACTTCACTAACAATTTTGAAGTCATTTTTATTTTATTAACAATTTTTAAAATGTAGTTTTACTCATTGAATATTATCCCATATATATAGCACATAGAGACATATAGATACACACAGACAGAAGCAGATCTTATAGTTTTTATAAAGGATTTTTATTAGTTGGCTTTTAAATCGTTTTTTAATTTATACCATCCATCTTTTAATTATCTGTTTTATTGTCCAAATCAATTATTACTTAGGCAGTCCTAATTTTTTTTAAAGGGATAACTCTAGGTGAAATAAGGTAGAAAATTTATATTTTAAAAGCACAGAGCTGAGACTTTAGGCGTAAATATTGTGTCATCATTTGCCCAAATGAAGGAAAAAGGTGTTGGTAAAAATCTAGTTAAGACAAAATGACTAGGAAAAGCACCTTAAACAAAGGTAAGGCTTACTATGTAAATTTAAAATAATGGTAAGAGTTTTTAGTTTATAGAGGTGAACACCCTTATAAATGGAGCTTTTTTATAGATGTAAATTTTTTTATAGAAGGGTTTTACAGTAGTCAATTAAATGTCATATAGGTGTATTTTGGAGAGCAGTTTAGTTTAATAGATGGTCTTTTAGCTATTGCTTTTTAGTTAAAATTATTGTGTTTTAGGGTGGAGCCCATTAGGGAATAGGGCAAGGAAAGTATTTTCTTATGTCTGGATTCAGCTTGTATAGATCTGACAAAAAGTAAGCCTATTTGATCTGAGGGCTTCCTTTTTATAAACACTTTATGCAGGATAGCTTTTTTTTTTTTTTTTTTGCCTTTGGGGCAGAATAGCAATTAAGCCAAAAGGTTAGTAGATTTAATTTGTTATTAATTAATCATGTACGCTTTTTATATATCTTTTATAGAGTCTTTTAAAAGAGGGAATAAAAATATTGAAATATTTTTAGAGGCTTCTATACATTAATGGGCATCCCTGGGCTGGGCATGGTGGCTCACACCTGTACTTTGGGAGGCCAAGGCAGAAGGATTGCTTGAGCCCAGGAGTCTGAGACCAGGTGGGTCAATATAGCAAGACCCCGACTCTATAAGAAATTAAAAAATTAGCTGGGCATGGTGGCATCTAGTGCCTGTAGTCCTAGCTACTCAGGAGGCTGAGGCAGGAGGATTGCTTGAGTCCAGGAGTTCAAGGCTGTAGTAAGCTATGATCACACCACTGCACTCTAGGTTGGGCAACAGAGAGAAACCCTGTCTATAAAAAAAAAAAAAAAATTAAAAAGATTTTTAAATTAAAAAAAAAAAACGCATCCCTGGATCAGACTAATTCAGGGGCCCTCATTTTTAAATGTACTTTGTAAATTACAATGTTGTTTATTTAGAATGTTTTGCTGTAATTTTAAATTATCTTTGTAAGATTTTGTTATTTTTGTGTTTACTATCCTGAGGCCTAGTATTTATGCACATACAGATAGATGTAGCCAGAAGGTAGAGTGCTCAGTTTGTTTAGAAATTAAGGATCCCACTTTTACCTGGAGTCTTGACTTTGGCTCTCAGATCCCATTGATCAACTTAGCCAATGATTTTTCTCTACCTAAGCACAGAGGAAAAAGAAACTAAAAGGGTAGAACACAAAAATCCCTGCAAATTTTTAAAAACTGAAGTTTGCATGCCCTGCAGTCTTGCCTTTTACTCCATTTTCTGCCTAACCCAGTCAGACATCTGAGGCCTCTAACTGTTCCAAGCCAGTTAATTACTGGCTCCAGTCTTGGATCCAATCCAGTTTTTATCAGACTTCTGAACCCAATCTCAAACTCAGATGGCTCAAAACACAAATCCCTGGAGCTTCCGACTCAGAGAGAGAATGTACTTATGACCCCCAGCTGCTGTGAAGAACAGTGGGCAAAATGCTTAGTCACTCGGTGCTCCTGGGGGTCACCGGGGAGCTCGACTTCAGGTGTCACTTCTGACACCATCTGTTAAAAGAAAAACCTTAGACAAATAAAATTTAACAGAGTTTAATTGAGCAAAGGACAATTTGCAAGTCAGGCAGCCGGAATCGGTTTAGAGAGACTGTACTACCACAGGGTCAGAGAGGATTTCTGGACAGAAAAAGGAAAATGACATACAGAAAACAGAAGTAGGACACAGAAACAGCTGGGTTGGTTATTGTTTGGCATTTGTCTTATGTGATCATGGAGGAAACAGTGGGCTGCCTTCCAGTGGCCAAAACTCAGTGATTGGTCAAGAGCAGGTTATAGTCTGTTTACATATCTAGTTAGGTTACAGTTCACTAGTATCGAGAAACCTTTAGGCCAAACTGTAAATATGTAAGGAGGCTGCTTTAGGCTAAACTTCACAGGCCTGAAGGTGCAACAGTATTTACTACTGTGGGAGTAGTAAGTCAGTATCTTACTACTTACTACTGAGTAGTGAGTAGTAAGTGGGGCTGAGGGGTAGGAGACGGAGTGACACGCTGGTTAGGGGCCCAGCCCGGAGGGAGGCAGCCAGGACTGGGTGAACGAACATTCCCTTTGGGGCTGGGTAGAGGATGGAAGTCATGGAGGAGGCTCCCCGTGACACCACCTCACTCTGTACAGCCGAGGACCTGTGGCTGAGCCCCCTGACCATGGAAGATCTTGTCTGCTACAGCTTCCAGGTGGCCCGAGGGATGGAGTTTCTGGCCTCCCGCAAGGTGAGCTCCCCTGGCAGGCCCTCCAGAGGGGAGAAGGGCGCAACCCCATCAGCATGCCACGATGTGCTCCGTCCTAACTTCACTGCTGCGGTCCATTAGCGTCTCTCCCATTTTGCAGAGCTGCGTGTGGAGTTGGGGTCAGTCTGACTCCACAGCCATCCCCACGATTCCACGAGCCCTCTCTGTAACAAGCCCGAGGGATGCATGGGACTCTTTCCCCAAGAGATCAGGGCTCAGGCAGGGCACGCCCGCCCTGGAGCTTCAGGTGTCGGTCACTCGGGTCCTGCACTGATCCCCTCTTGGCCCCTCTCCCCCTATGCTCCCAGTGCATCCACAGAGACCTGGCTGCTCGTAACATCTTGCTGTCCGAAAGCGATGTGGTGAAGATATGCGACTTTGGCTTAGCCCGAGACATTTACAAAGACCCTGACTACGTCCGCAAGGGCAGTGTGAGTGCAGGCCACCAAGAGGAGGGGAGATGGGACCGATTCGCGGAGGGCTGGGACTGTGGACCTCCCATCCAGGAGGGGGCGTGCTGGCGCAGGGTGACGTGGACTCCTCGGTCTGCCCGGCCACTGCCCAGCCACTGGGGGCTCACTACCCCTTAGCCCCACCAAGGTCTGAGGGCCTGAGCCTACAGGGAACCCTGGTGAAGTGCCCATGGAGGCAACCAGGGATAGGGGAGTGGAGACAGCAGTTGATGGGCAGGGCCCACAGTGCTGTGGTCCACGTGCAGGGCCCTGACTTACTGCGCCCGCCCTTCAGGGCCTGGGTGTGCAGAGGCATCGCATGGTGTTTGTCCTGCAGAAAGGCACCCATTGCGGGGCCACCTCAGGGCCACCTCAGGGCCAGGCTCGGGAGACGGCGTGCAGCTCATTGGTGGAGCTCAGAAGCAGCGAGTGGGTTCCTTTCGTGAGCAGGCAGCGGGGATCAGGGCTCTGCCCTGGCAGAGGGACGGGGTGAGCAGGATGGGTCCAGGGAGTGGCCGCGGGGTGGAGGCCAGTATTCCGCGTGCATCTGCAGGAGGCCCAGAAAGCTGCAATGGCGGGGACAGGGCTGCTGGGGTGGAGGCAGAGGCCAGTCAGGAAGGGTGGGGCCGCGAGAGGGAGAGAGAGATGGTGGGGAGGATGCAGCAGGAGCCACAGGAGGAGGGGTGAGGAGTGACCGCCCGGCTCCTAGAGTGGGAACAAAGGAGATGGATAGAGTGTGTTTATCAGGGGAGTGAGGAAGGTGTGCAGGGATGCAATTTCCTCAGAGCCTGTGGTGGAGAAGGGGGTGAAAGCACCCTTCACCCAACCCTGAGAAAGCTCAGGGGAAGAGAGGGGCCTGGCCAGACCCAGGACAACAGCAGCGGGAAGAAGCCTTGGATCCAGGCAGAAAGGACTCGTTGTGGAGTGCCTGAATGCCTGGCCTCAGCCCTGTCTCCCCACCAACCACGGGACATGCCTCCCTCCACTGCCCTCAGGCCCGGCTGCCCCTGAAGTGGATGGCCCCTGAGAGCATCTTTGACAAGGTGTATACCACGCAGAGCGACGTGTGGTCCTTTGGAGTGCTGCTCTGGGAGATCTTCTCCCTGGGTGAGTGTAGGGGATGCCTGGCCTGGGTATCACCCAGCTCCCAGCTACACGGTAGGTCCTTCTGGTGCCAGGGACTGGGCACCTGGAGGTGGGCACCAGGTGGTTCTTAGGCAGGTAGTTCTTGGGCCACCAAGAGCCCCCTGCCTTTCCTTGGCCTGGCCCAGCCTTCAAGAGGACTTTGCCTCTGACATGGGCCACCCCACCACCCTGGTACCACTTCTGGAGGGTGCGAGCTCGAGCCCATGCCAGGTCCAGCCTGTTCATGTGGCAGCGCCCCGCTGGCCACAAGCCCCAGAGGAAGCCCGGTGCTGATTCACTGACACCGCTTATGCGAGTCCCATGTGGGAACTCGGGCCCCGCAGTGAACATGGTGAAGTCCCATGGCAAGGTAGGGGAGGCAATGAGCAAGAGGAAAAGTTAAAACATCACCAAATGGAAACAGTGCTTCATGCTATTACCAAAACTAAAAGAGCAGGAAGACCCTAGGAGGCCTGGCAGCTCATGTGAGGCAGCAGGGCCCAGGGAGGGAGGACAGCACCCAGGGCCAGGGGTGTCCAGGCCGATGGTCTCCTGTGTTGGAGGTGGCCACAGTGCAGGCAGACAGTGTCAGGTGCAGTGAGAGGCAGGAGAGGCTTTGTGGAAACTGGTTCTGTGTGGCTCCCCCACCCTTGAGGTTCTCGGTAACTGTGATTTCCTAACTGTCTGAAATGCGTGGACACTCAGGGCACCCCAGCACGCAGGTGGCATCATCCTCTCTTAACCTCATGAAGAACTAGTGCTGGGAAGGCAGTGACTTGCCCAGGCCCCCAGCTATAGTGCAGCGTGGTGAGCCACCATCTCCACCTGCCAAAGGGAGCAGAGGGAGGGGACTGGACAGGGATGATTTAGGGGGCTGGGCTGAGCAGTCAGCAGCCTGCTGTCCACCCACCCCACCCCCTTCCTGCCGTTAGGGGCCTCTCCCTACCCTGGGGTGCAGATCAATGAGGAGTTCTGCCAGCGGCTAAAAGACGGCACCCGGATGAGGGCCCCAGAGCTGGCCACTCCTGCCATGTGAGTCTCCTGGACCTTGCGGGTGTTGGGGGCAGGTAATGGGTCATGGAGATGGGCATGTGAGATGAGCAGGGGGCACTGGGGAGGCCAAAGCCAGCAGGGCCCACCTGGCCACCACCCTCGCGACACATAGATAGTCACGGGGCATAACTGATGGGCACAAGGCAGGGAGACCAGGAGCTCTGGGAACACCTGACAGGAGCCAGAATCAGGGTGATCAGGGACCGAGCTGACACTGAAGGAGCGAGAGGCAGCTGGAAAGGGGTGGGGGGCTCTAGCAGGAAGACAGAGCAGGGATGAGGGCCCCAGGGAAGGCTGGGGGCCTGGGAGCGGGGCGGGTGCCCTCAGACCACAGTCAGCAGCCTGCTTTTCCCCAGACGCCGCGTCATGCTGAGCTGCTGGTCTGGAGACCCCAAGGCAAGGCCTGCGTTTTCAGAGCTGGTGGAGATCCTGGGAGACCTGCTCCAGGCCGGGGGCCAGCAGGTGAGCCCCCTCTCTGCCCTCCTGCTGCAGCCTGGGCCCTTGGCCCCAGCTGCCCCTCCCAGCCCCCCTAAACTCTGCCTACCTCTGAGCTGCCTGGCAAGGGTGGTGCATGCCCAGGTGGGACACAGGCATCTTCCTCTTGAGCACACACCCACTGGTGCCTGCTCTGGACACCATTCGGATGGTCAGAGTCTGTCCCTGCCCACGAAGAGCCCCAGGCTGGTTCCTGCGGGCATCATGGAGCTGTGTCCCTGCACCTGGTGCCTGCTTTGCCCCTGCCCCCGCCCCCAAGCACATGAATCCTTGAAATACGTGTCCTGGCATCTCTCCTCCCCACATGATGCTCCTCAAGGGTAGGGACCCAGCTCATGGCAGGCACCCCATGCCCTGGGACCTGGAGGGAAGGACCAGGGAGCAGCCTGCTTCCCAGGGCTCAGGGGCTGGGACGGGCACTTTGGGTCTGGATCCACCCAAAGAAGAAAGTGGAAAGTGCCCGGCCTGGTTTCTGGGATTGCAGGCGCAGCCAGGGGTGGGTGTGAGGCTGCTCGGCTGAGTCCCGGCCCGCCTCGCCTGCCTCTTCCATAAATGGGGCACCAGGAGGGCTGCAGGCAGCTGAATAAGGCTGGCACTGTGAGCCTTCTGCAACCTTGCCCTTCGCCTGCCTTGAGAGCTGAAGTGTGCCGGGCTCTGGCACCAGCTCATTTCATCCGCAGAGCACACACTTGCTGGCGCAGCCCGATTACCCCACTTCAGGGGTTGGGAGCCCAGGCAGTGCTAAGGAAAGGGGTGGGGGCCACAGGGCAGCACCTGTCAGTCTCTAGCCCTAGCTGCCTCTCCTGTTCCCACCAGGAGGAGGAGGACCACATGGCCCTGCGCAGCTCTCAGAGCTCGGAGGAGGGCAGCTTCCTGCAGGCATCCACCACTGCCCTGCATGTCACCAAGACCGATGCCGAGGACAGCCCGCCAAGCCTACACCACCACAGCCTGGCTGCGAGGTCAACCACCCACCTGAGTCCAAGAATGAGTCTGGGGAAAGGGCTGTGGACAGGGTGTATTTCATCCTGCTGAGTCATTGAGGAAAAGCAAATTGTAGCGACTTGAGAGACAAGTGTACACCAACTCAGAGAACAAGTGGTCTTCAGTGACAGCGCAGGGGCCTGCGGTGCTCTGGGAGGCTTCATCCACTGAGGGGCCCTCCAGGGCCTACCCACTGTGGTGCTGTCTGCTCTCCTTAGTCCTCTGCCCACTGGCATCCTCCTTGCTGTGCAGTCCTGTCCCCAGGAGACCTCAGATCTCACAGGGAGAGAACGTGGAGTGGGCTGGGTTTGGGCCAAACTCCTCCTGGAATCTAATTACTGATTCATCTCGGGGTGAGTCTGTGGGGCCACTGGCAGGGCCCCCCGGGGACAGGGAAGACCGCTCACTCCCCACACTCTGGGAACTTGGCCTGAGTTCCCAGAGTTCTAGGTCAGAGGCCTCTTGCCCCTGGCAGCTTATACCCCAGGAAGGTTGTGCCGTCCACACTCCCATCAGCGCTCCTGAGACGCAGGCCCTGAGTGTCCTGCCCTGTCTGCCCCAGCGTGGGGCAGGGCCAGGCCCTAGGGACAAGAATAGTCAGCTGGATCTTGCCAGGCTCCTTCCACCAGCCACCCCGACACGCACACACACGTGTGCACACACGGGCAGGCCAGTTGGCTTGCACACTAGATCTGCCCCCTAGCTTGGGGTGAAGTCCACACTGGTGCTGCCCAGCTCCACACTGCCTGGGGCTGGGCTGTGTGCCCCTCTCACTGCAGAGCACAGCAGTGGGCTCGGAGGAAACAAGGCCAGGGTGGGGCAGGGCATGCCCAAGGCCCCTTCACTCGGGCTGCATGGTGGGCATCTGAGGCAGGGCCTGGGAGGAGGCCCAGGTGGCACCCAGACCCAGGCCCTGGGATCGAGGCCCTTGCCAGGAGGCGAGGGGGCAAGAGAGGGGGAGCTTTCAGGAGAGTTTCTGGGGTACATTTCTTCAGCACTTTCTGATCTCTCCCCACAGATATTACAATTGTGTGTCCTTTCCCGGGTGCCTGGCCAGAGGGACTCAGAGCCAGGGTCCCTCCAGGATGAAGACGTTTGAAGAATTCCCCATGACCCCGACAGCCTACAAAGCCTCTGTGGTATGGGAAGGGTGAGGCCTCAGATCAGGGCCGGGGCAACCTCAGGGAGTCAGAGTCAGGAACTCCTGAGGCAAGTAACAGAAACCAATGCAGACAATTTTTAACAGAAAAGATTGTCCCTTGAAAATATCATGGCACGTGTCACAGCACGGTTGAGTGTTGCCCTCGTATGATGCTGCAGTCCCCCAGCTGTCCCTTCCCAGCATCCTTGTGACTCCCACACAGGCCCCCCACCCCCAGCAGCACAGAGACCCCACTGGGAAAACAGCTCCTTCTCCCGGTGGGTCTGTTGATCAGGATGGGCAGGGCTCCTGGGCCCGCCCAGGGAGGCTGGTTTGTGGGGCATAATGGGGACCCTCACCAGACCCCCAAGACCTAGGCTTGTGCCTCTAGGGCCAGATGGAGACCTTGGGTGAGCCCAGCTCTCTGCAGTTCCCCCGCCAAGCCACGGGTCGAAGGGTAGCAAGGCCCACTAAACCCAGATATGTCTCCTTGGTGATTGCTGGCTCGTCCTGGCTGGGGGCGGTTGCCCTGTGGGATGGTCTTGTCAGGGCTGCAGCCGCGGCTTGTTCTCTGCACTCAGGACAACCAGACGGACAGTGGGATGGTGCTGGCCTCGGAGGAGTTTGAACAGATAGCGAGCAGGCAAAGACAAGCCGGCGGGCTCAGGTAAGGGCTTCTGGAGCCTCTCCCTGCAGGTATTGGCATTGCCCTCCCCAGGAGGGGCTGGAGCAGTGGCCCAACAAGGGAGGCTGGGGCTGGGTGTGCCTCACTCTTCCCAGCACCTTTCATGGCACATTCTGCGTGTTCAAGGCACGCTGCCCTGAGATCCAAGGCCTTCACGTTACCAGAGGAGCCCCTGCCATCACCATGCTGGCCCCAACACCCCCCTTTCATCTGACAGGTGCTCAGATGCTGCACTCTGTGAAATAGTGTGTGACACACCCCTCTGCCAGCCAGGGGGAGGCCACCCTCATCCCCAAAGCCCAGCACTTTGCCCAGTGGTCACAGGCCAGGCGCATACTGTAACCTGAGCTGGCTGGTGTCGTATTTTGATAACAGAGAAATAACCACATATTCCTGTACAGAGGGGACCCGGATAGAAGATGATCTCCATTTGCTCAAGAAGATATCCCCAGGGTCATGGGGAGTTTCGTCCAACTTGAATATTTAAACTTTTAAGAATATAGGAAAAAGAGAGTTAAATGTCTACTTAAAATGGTCACTTTATTTGTTTAGTTATATACACCTGTTTAAATGACAGGACCTACAATGTTTTAAAAACCACTGGGCCTTTCCTCTTTCTTCAGACCATCTTTTCCAGACCATCCACTTGCACCTCTGACATTGCTGTCTGTCAAGAGCCCCTTTTGGGAACATCTGGCACAGTTTTCCAGAGCAAATCCTTTACTTTTCCCTACACTGTCACTGAATATTTCACCCTAAGCCACAGGTATTTATTTGCATAACATGAGGATAGTTGATGTTGTTTTTGCCTTTCTTGTAGGTATATTTACGACCTCTATCCTTTAACCAACCACTTGGTGGCTTATCCCGCGAGCCTCACAGGCTGCGTCTGCAGCACCGTTAGCACAGGCGGCTGTGGCCGTGCCCAGGAACAACGACTATGTCTGTTTTGCGCATCTTTGCTTCCCATGTTTTTCTTTAATTGATTCTATCAGGTGGTTTCTATTAGTAACCTTGTTTGAGGAAAGTAATGATAGGTACATTTACAGAAATAGTTTTTGGCTAATGTTTCTTTACCAAACAGCATTGTGTCATTCAAATAAAGGTAACTAAGTAAAAAGGTAAACCAGAGGATGATGCCATTTAAATCCAAACCTCTACCCACCTTCCTAAGAACAACACAACTCTTCAAGAGAGTCCAGTGGGTACTGCCCCATCAGAAGAGAGCATGACCAGGTCCTTGGGACTGTGGCCACACAGACTGAAGGGTGACAGAGGAGACTAACCTGGTGAAAGCAGAGTCCCGGTCAGGTCTGAGGCACTGCAGTGGCTGTCTTGGCAGGGCAATGAGTCAGGAGGAAGTGCTGCACCTCAGGTGGTTGGTGGCAGAGGAAGAAGAAAGTTCCAGAGGATGAAGGTCCTATAGAAGCAAGACAGTATCCAGAATTCAGAAGAAGACAGATACACACCCACATGGATTTATTCATTACGGAAACAGCACCTCACTATAGTGGCAGCAGGGGACACACGTGTTTCCCTTGGAAACACATCATGGTAAGACAGGAAGAGGCGCAGCAGATCATGGGCAGGTATGTTCACTGGGCATATAGAACATTCCCCAAACAGGCGCAAGGATAGGATGCATTTTGGAGCGGCCTGTGGGGAGAAGGAGGGAATTTATCTGCCCTGTCCTTTCCTGCCTCCTGTCAACCACTGGTCAGCACTTGTCCCACAGGAGTTATTCTTCCTTACTTCCTGGTGGCATCATCCAGCCCTTTCCATGGCCACCTGGGATGCCAGATCCCACAGCCTGTGGTGTGGTGTTTCATTGGAGTCTGTCGGTGAAAGGAGATCTGGAAACCAGGGGCTTGTGGTTGGTCAGCCCGGCTGCATGGAGCAGGGTAGGATACTGGCTGGCTCCCAGTGGCAGAATGACAGAGGATGTGAGTGGAGCCCTTGGAAAGAAGAATACAGTCCAAAGATTTCGAGGAGATGCTGACAATGTGGCTCCTATACAGCACTTTTGAGTGAAGAAACTCTAGAAGCCACCTAAATCTCTTCCAAGCTATTTCTGATGTAGGCAATGCCACCATGAATAATCATGAACAGAAAAAATAAGCACTATCCATACAGAGTTATTACAAGTATAAAACAGAAAATTAGAATTAAAACTTTTTGGTAGAAAAAATTTTTAATGAAACAGAGGGAAACACAACCCTCCAACATGAATTAAATATATAGTGCAACAAGCAGCAACAGCAAGAATCAGAAATGCAAAACTTCAGACTAGAAATTGGTAAACAATGTGAAGACATAAAATGGGAGCTGACTGAATTCAAGAAAGAAATTGAAATAAAAAAATAAGTCTTCAAAAAAGAAGACGAGGGCACCAGAGGGACCGTATGTACCACGAGACATACAGTGGCCAGCACAGGCTAGAGGCGAAAGAGTCAAAGAGGCAATGAAGAGGCAGAAAGGATGGGAAGAAAGTGATGGGTACAGATGAGACCCGACATGTGAAATTCGGATCCCAGAGGAAGAAAATGCAAACAGTAAAATAGAACTAATATTTTTGAACTTAAAACTCCAGATAACTCTCTTAAATAAATAAAAGAAGACCTGAGTCTACATATTGGGAGGATACCTGGGAAAACTGGCCTAGTGTAGTAAACTCTGAGACATAGCCTAGTAAAACTATTTGACTTTCAAGATAAATATTCTGGGAATTCAGGCAAAAAAGACCACGTTGTTTACAAAGGAGGGAAGAGAAGGACAGCAGCAGCCTTTTCAATAAGCAAAACCACAATAAATCAGTACCTTCAAAAAACTTAAAAAAAAAAAACCTCACAGCAAAAGCTGCGGATGGCCAAGGTTGGGGCAGGGGCAGCCCGATTTCATTCCGGGAGTGACGGGGACCACTGGAGGCTCGTGTCAGGATGAGAATGGTGTGTCCAACTTGAAGGATCTTTCTGAGGCTTGACTCCGGGCAGCGATGGTGGAAGCAGGGCAGTCAGCCAGGAGGAGATCACGGAGCCTGCAAGGCCACAGCTCGTTCCACAGTAGGGGCCCGGGAATGGAGACACGTGCACACGTGTCTTGGAGTTAGAATGGCCAGAACTTCTGGAGGGATGGATGTGCGGGGTGAGGGAAGGGAGGAAGCAAGGACCACCCTAGGTGCTTGGCTTGCATGACTGGGGGCACTTCGGTGCCATCACCAAGAGGGGCCAGGTAGAACAGGAGCAGGTTTGGGGGCTGAAGTCAGACATTCTTCACTTTCCCGTGTCCAGGCTTGGGACCAAGAAAGTTCCAGTATTTGCCAGATCAGTCTGGTTTGCTCTTTAAGGCCAGTTTGTGTGTGCTTCTCAAAGTCTGTAAGCAGCTTCATGCTCCTGCTTGTCTGTGGTGACTCCAATCAGACCCTGACCCAGGTCTGGTCACCTCCCTCTTCTTACACCATCTTCCCTGTCTTGGCAGCTGTAAAGGACCTGGCCAGGATGTGGATGTGACCAGGATGCACTCTGACCCCCAAGGGAGGCAGCAGCAGCCCGACCGGGGAGCCCGAGGAGGCCAAGTGTTTTACAACAGCGAGTACGGGGAGCTGTCGCAGCCGTGCAAGGACGACTGCGCCCCATCTGCCCGCTCACCCTTCTTCAAGGACAACAGCTACTAAGGCAGCGTCGGACCAGGGCCCTGCTCTCTGCTGACCCTGGGCTCCAACAATTGGAGGCTGTACCTGGCCAGGCCAGCAGAGGGCTGGAGGCCCAGGTGGGGCAGTCATCTCATTTAGCTCTGGCCAAAGAGAAGTGCACTCTTCCCTGTCTGCAGCCTCCCCAGTGAGGAGAGCAGGACTCCAGGCTGAGGGCACCACGCCTGCCCAGAGCCACCCTGCAGGACCCTGGCCCTACTCTCCCTCAGACTCAGCTGCCATTGAGCATGGTGTCCCCAGGGGTGGCCCCAAGCTGGGCACTTCCATGAAGAATGTCCTTTCAGCACAGTGGGTGGGCGGCACGATGCCCATTTTCTGATGAGGAATATGTGAATCTGAGAGTCACACAGGGGTCAAGGTAAAGCCAGATTTGGGCCAGCTCTCCCAGCCGCTGCCCACAATGCTGCCCCATCCACAGGCATGTGCTGCTGCCCTTCCTGTGGGGAATGGCTTTCTTCACCCACCCACCCCCACCCTCGCCAAGGCTGAAGGGAGGTGCTGTGTGTCCTTCCCAAAGCAACAGTGAGGTATTGGGGTCCCCTCCAGAGCCTGACCGAACAGCTAACTGTCCCATGGGGTGGCCATCTGTACATGAGGGACCAGTTCCAGAGTGAATCAGCATCCCTGACCCTGAATGAAAAGGACCATCCAATGGGTCTTTTTCACTAGAACTCAAGAGACTATTTCAGCTGCTGTGAAGAATTTCCTTTTCAAAATTCAGTCTGAAGGGAGCCCAGGAGCAGTGATTCTCAGCCCCAAGTCAGGGACCGTCAGAGCAGATGCTCTCTCTGGAGAAGGCCCCCAGTCTCCCCACCTGGTCCAGAATGTGGAGAACCAGCTGATGGTCTAGAGCCACCCCGTGTGGTTCTGCCCTCCCTCGGGGCTGGCTCTGCCCCCTGAGGTGCCTCCCAGGCGTGGTGGTCCTCACAGGAAATGAGCGCTGTGAGCTGCATCCAGGAGGGCCGTGGAGCTGGCACTGCATGGTGACACTTAGCAGCCAGTGGATGTTCTTGCAGCCCTGGGGCCCCTGACTTGGACACCCTAGCAGATCAAGCCTCCACCCTCACAGGGGAGCACCAGAGATCCCCCGAAGGCTGGGACCATCCTGCCCAGGTCTCCCATCCCGGCTCACACTGCCCAGCTACCCCCACCAGGAGAAAGACCCTCCTCCGGGTTAGTACCCGAAGACTGACCCTAACAGACCCTCCAACAGACGCTTGCAGGACAGGCGGCTGCGCGCGACAAGGGCTTGCTCTGCAGACCCTCCGATTGTACTGTTAATTCTATGATAGTTGCGTGCATGTATGACTGTAATCCTTGTCCCGGTATTCCCTCCCCTCCCTCTGCACGTCACCTGGCTGTGGGACTTGCGGCTCCGGCCTCTCCAGGGGAAGTCCCGGGCTGCCGTCTGCAGAGAACCCAAGCGTGCTGCGGGTGACTTGCCGCAGGCCCCCGCCCGCGTGCGTACCACCTATTCGTGTCACTTCCTGTCACGTAACTGCACACCCAAACGTACTGGGAAGAAAATCTACTACACCTTTGTAGGCAGTGTTCTCTGAAAAGATGGAATATATTTAACAAGAGATAATAATAAACTTGATGCCAGTGTTGAAGTCCCAGCCCTCTGTGAAGTTTCAATTTTTTTTGGGGGGGGGGCAGGGTCTCACTCTGTTGCCCAGGCTAGAGTGCGGTGGTGTCAGCCTGGCTCAAAGTAACCTCAAACTCCTGGGCTCAAGCGATCCTCCTGCCTCAGCCTCCCAAGTAACTGGGACTACAGGCATGTGCCACCATGCCCGGCTAATTTTTTCTATATAGTTTTAGTTGGCCAATTAATTTCTTTCTATTTGTAGTAGAGACGGGGTCTTGCTTTTGCTCAGGGTGGTTTCGAACTCCCGACCTTGAGCGATCCACCCTCCTCAGCCTCCCGGAGTGCTAGGATTACAGGCGTGATTACAGGCTAGGATTACACCGCGCCGGGCTCTAAAGTTTCGATTTTAACGTTCCTCCGCGCGGGGCCATCAGCCGCAGTCCCCTGGACAGGCGACGGGAAGGAAGCGTGGCCCAGCGGCGTGGTCCCCCAGGGCGGCCCGCTCGGTCCCACCGGGCCAGCGCACAGCGCGGCTCCCCACCTGCTGCGGACGGACGGGCGCCTGCTTTATTTGCAGTGACTGGCGCTCCGTCCCCGCCTGGTGAGCCACTTGCACCCGGCCGAGCCGCGGAGGTCGTGGACACGCGGCCCAGCCCAGGGCGGGCCCCGCAGGTGAGGGAGGTGCCTGCGGCCACCCCCGGTTCCACTCTGGAACGGGCAGGAGGGGTGCGCGCGCCCGAGGTCACCTCGCTGGTTTGGTGCCTGCCTGAACCCTGAGGTCAGGGGAGTCTGAGCTGGCTTCGGTGCCGCCGGCGGGTATGAGTTCCAAGCCGTGGTGCAGAGCGCTTGGCGAGACTGCAGTGTTTGCCGGGCCTTCCGCACCCCTGAGCGGCTGCCCTAATGGTGGCCGCAGGCTGAGGCGGCGTCAGCAGGCTTTCCAGGGGCTCAGGGGGAAAGCCGGCGGTGACCACGGGGCGGCAGCAGCCCTGCCAGAGGGCTCTGTGCAGCCTGGAGCCAGGAAGCGACAGCCGGGCAGGACTGGCGGCACCGGCCAGCGGGACCCGGGCCGGGGAAAGCAGAGTGGACCCCAGCTTAGGGCAGGAGACGGAGGTCGCCGCCCTGGTGTGCAGGCTGCAGCTCCCAGGCCCCTTCCGCCCTCTGGGCCCGCAGGCGCCCAGGGCAGTGACGCCTCCGGCAGCCTTGCTGTCAGCAATCCGTGGGAAGAGCCCCTCCCCACAAAGGAAACTGTTGCTGGTGGGTTGTTTTGTGTTTTTATTATTTTTTGGTCTTTCCCGTTGTTTTTGCTTCTATAATAAATCCAAATGGGGAAAAGACTCCACCTTGGTTTTAGACATTTTAACTTTCCAATGTAATTGATTGACTGTAGCCACTGACCCCAGGTGTCAGCCAACAGGGTGTCCCGACACACCCAAGACCGCACTGGTCACCAAGTCTAAAAACATGTGGTGGGAACTGGCACCCCCATGCTGGTTTCCGGGGCGGGGGGCAGGAGCCGGTTCTGCACTCACACTTCTGGGCTGCTCTGGTTCTGCCTGGGCTGGACTTTCAGGGCTAGGCTCAAGTGTCCCCCCAGGTCCCAGTCCACCCTCCCCGCAGAGCGCGGGGCACTCCAGGCTGTGTGGATGGGAACTCAGCCAGCAAGGGGGCAGGGGAGTCACACCAGGAAACGGTGTGTTCCCACTCTGGGGGTCCCTTGGCCCCTCTGTCTCTGAAGAACTCTCTCATCTCCTCTTAGGCTCTAGCCCTTCCCCAGGTGCTCACCGCCCCCTGGTCCCTCCACCTCCAGCCCAACCCCTCACTCCTAGTCACTTCTGCCAGACAGCCCTTAGTCACGTACTTTGGGAGAGGCATGCGGCCAAGGGCAAGCTGGAGCGCCCCTCAATGTCACTGATTTTGTCCTGATGTCACTGCTGCCCTTGGCATGGGGTACTGCTTACGCCGAGGGTTTGTGCTCTGAGAGCAGAGCTCCTGGTGTCTGCTCTGAGCCACACATGGCCCCAGGCCCTGGGACACAGAGCGCACAGGCCAGAGCCCCTGCTGTGAGAAGTGACCTGTGAGTGGGGATAGCAGAGGAGTCCAGAGGAGTGGTGGGCAAGAGCGAGTGTGGGAGGCACTGTAGGGCCTGGGGGCCCAAAGTCGGGAGTCTGTCTTATTTTAAGGCTCCACGGGAGTTAGTTCTGAGAGGGGCAATATGCTCTGGCTGTCATCTATGCTCTGAGAAGGGATCTTGAAGGAGGCGGGTGAGGAGATTGGTGGCATCTGGTGCAGGGACCCTGGGCTGCACCAGGGCGGCCCTGAGGAGACAAGGACAACTCTGAAAGACCTGGAGAAAAAAGCTCTGCTATTAGCTGTTATCTGGTGCCTGGACCCAGTGCAGAATCCTACAGATACACAGGCCAGATATGTGGAAAGAATCCTTTTCCTATAAAATAAGTGATCTTCTCCAACAGCAGGTCCTAGGACCTGCCCCACCCTCCTCACCTGAGGCCCTTGGCATCCTCAGCTAAGGACAGGGTTCAGCCAAAGTACCAGTCAGGCTGGGAGGACAGGGTGAGGCAGGATGGGGACAGAGAGCCTGACCCCCAGCTGGGGGTCTCCGTGGCTTCCTGAGGCCTGGGAAGGCTCCGGGGTCCAGAGGGGAGCAGAAGGGGTCCCCAGAAGAGAAGAGAGCACACATGACAGGGTGTGAGAGTGCTCATGTCCTAGGGGGTCAGAGGCACACCAAGAAGCAGAGGGCAGGCCTGGAGGCATGGGCACCCTCTGACCTACAGGGCTCCTGCCCTTAAAGCTCACTTGCACTGGAGGAGGGAGCCCAAAAAGCAGCTTCCAGCACGCTGGCCCATCCCTCACACGCCCACCCCGCCACTCTTAAAGCTGGGTGCTCAGCCTGGATAATTGGCCACAGTGTCCAAGGTGCTGGCCTGTGCCCAGGTCACTGGGGCTGCCCCCAGAGATCTCTACCTGCCGACTCAGGAAGGGGGCGGATGGCAGTATCACTGACAGGGGCCACCCCCAGATAATCGAGTGAGGCCTGGGTCTCCTCCACCATTGGGCAGAGAGCCTGGGCCAGGCTGGGCTCTGGGGTCTGCTCACGGTTGCTAGTGGGGGTGAGGGATCTGGTGTGACACCCTGAGGCTAGTGATCCTGGACTCGGCACCTCCCCTCAGGGCCTCAGTTTCTTGCCTGTGACTTGCCACCCTGCAGGGCTTTGGTGATAACAGTCACAATGGCCCTAGCGGTGTTGGGAGTGACCACACTGAGGAGAAAGCCCCTGCCCCAACCAAGTCATGTGGGCAGTGGCATCTGACCCCCACTGACTCACCTGCCCACCCATCTACCAACCAACGCAGGCTCCCAGCAGCCCCCCTAACTACCCATCTGCAATGGACTGTGTCCCCCAAAACTCATATGTTGAAACCCTACTCTCAAAGTGATGGTGTCAGGAGGTGCAGCCTTTGGGAGGTGATTAGGGCATGAGTGTGGAGCCCTCACGAATAGGATTCGTGCCCTTATAAGAAGAAGCCGGAGATCTCCCTCATCCTCTTTCCACCATGTGAGAATACGAGAAGCCAGCTGTTGGCAAAGCAGGAAGTGGGCCCTCACCAGACACCCAATCTGCTGGCACCTTGATCTTGGACTTCTCAGGCTCCAGAACAGTGAGAAATAAATGTGTACTGTTTAAGCCACCTACTCTATGGTAATTTGTTACAGCAACCCAAACCAAGACACCATCCTCCTGTCCCTCCATCTACAACCGAATAAACAGGTGCACGAGTGCACCTCTGAGGGAATCAGAGACCTGCTGAGGCTGCAGCACTGAAGCGTGGACAGAGGCATTCTCAGGTGCAGGGCCCTTGGCAGGAAGGAAGGGAAGCCTGCTTTTAGAAGGATTAGGATCAAATGATGTTAATAGGAGGAAATGCATCCCTCATATGTGACCAAACTGGGAGGTATCTGAAGTCACAAGCAACCCCCATGGTTCTGCTTTTGAGTAATTTCAGAGTAACTGGCTAAGCCACCACTGCAAGGACAGTGGGTTGTTTTTCCATCCTGGACTGAGTGGAGTACACCATGTTCCTTTCAGAGCCACACCAGCAGAGACAGACCCCTAAACTTTCTGGCTAGAGCCAGGGTGGCAAAGTTTGCCACAGACCTGATGTGGGGCAAGGAGAGTGTCTGAAGGGGGAACTGCCTCTGGGCTTGGGGAGGAGCTCAGAGAGACTATGCAGAGAATTAGGGGATCTGGAACATGTCTCGGGCAGCATCCTTGACAGCCTGGGCTGCCCTCCGTGGGACAAGGGGTCCAGTTAGCCAGGTAGGTACAGCTCCCGGGTACCTGCTGCCAGGAGCTCCATCAGAGCTGGTTTGTGTGCAGTGAGGCAGTCGTGCATGGCCCTGTCCTGGAAGGAGGCAGCTCCCCCTTCCCCAAAAGGGGAGGACATGGACTCCCTTGGGCACAACCAGGTAACTGGAAGTCATGCATTCAATCCCCTCCAGGGAGAGATGAGAGTAACAGAAGGAATTGCCATTAAACTCTTGGGTTCTAAGCTGTTGAAACTTCTTAGAAGGGTTCTTGCTTTGGGATGGCAGCAAGTGCATCTCTGATGTGGTGGGACGTTGGTCTGGATTCTGGGGTCTGACCTACCAACTCACACCCCTTGCCTGGCAGGCAGCTGCTCCCAGGCCAGTGCATGGAGGCAGTAAGGGCACTGGTCAATGGGGGAACTTCCAGTCCCGTGGCGACACTAGGTGTGGGAAGAACATGGCCTGGGCACCATGCAGACTCACTCTGACTGGCCAGGGGACCTCAGGCAGGTCACTGATGTTCTCTGAGCTGTGTTTCTTCTGAATCATGAGGGTGATAATACCCACCCCACTCCCAATACCATTCCCTTTAGGAAACCACTGCTGGCCACACCTTCAGTCCATGGACTCAATAGGACTGCACCCTAGCCCAGACTGAAAAGGTAAACTGGACCTAATTACACACCATGTTTCCTTGGACACCTCTCCTGTGGTCAGCACAGTGTCTCAGAGCAATAGGGACCTAGTATAATCTCATGGGAGGCCTTGGGGACAGCAGCAGGGTTCATGCCCCTGAGCCTGAATTGGTATCTGAGATTTGGCCCTGCTGGCTATCTGCTTGTCACCCCAGGGAGGACAACTATCTAAAAAACTAGGAGCCAAGAGATGGCAGAGAAGAACAAGGTCCTAGTGACATCATTTGAGCCTGGATCAAGCTTTGCCTGAAGGCAGAACCATCCCTGGAATTTCAGTCCTTGCTTAAACCACATGCCTTAGCTTTTCTGTCACAGTCACCAATGCCCTGAAGCCACACAGCAAGAACCCTGTGGAAGGCATCTGCCCACCCTCCCCAGGGCAGGGCTCTGTGAGTAGAAGGGCCCTGGACAGGGAAGGGGCAAAAGGAAGTGCTTGAGAGAGCCAGATCAGTGTTGACCCAGGTGAAGGTGCCCACAGAGGTGGGAACAGGATGCATTCAGGATGCTGCCCACAGCCCCAGGGCCCATGTGGCTGAGCTATGAGGAAGGAGGAAGGAGGCTGAGGAGGGAGTGCTGGCTTGGATCGGTGGGGTGACCCCTGGGCAGGACACAGCACCTAGTGTGCCTGGTGGGTGAGCCAGGGCATCTGGAGGAGCCCAGCTGCTCTCCCTGCCCTGGCCCTGCCCATGGCCCAACCTCGCCGCACCCCAGCCTGCTCCTCTGCAAGCCACATCTGACCAGTACGGGAGAAAACCCAGAGGTGGCAGGAAGCCCGCAGAGCCTGGGGCATGCCCACCTGTCCTCTCGGTGACTACTCAAGGCAGCAGGGAGGGAAGATCTGCCTTCTGGCTAGTGTGGTGGTCCTGGCCCAGGAGAACCTCCACAGGAGGAAACTGCATGGTTGTGCTGGCCAGGGTGCCTCAGAGACCAGGCTATAGCCAAGAGCTCCCATGGACTCCCTGGGGAGGGGGCCCAGAACCTTGGAGAAAAGTAGGGTGCTGGCTGACCCCCTCGGGGCTGCCCATCCATCCCCCCCTGCCAGGAGGAAAGTTGCTCAGAAGGAATGAGGAAAAGCCATACTGGGCCTATTTCTGGACTTGTGTGTGAATCGGGTTTAGACAGAAATAGAAGCAGTTTACATTTGAACAGCATCACAGACACATCCCAAAGCACAAAATCATTACACCACATAGGGCAACCTAACTAGCCTCAACTCAAGTGGCCACTGTGGTACTACCTGACAGTGAGTTGTCATAGGGAAAGCAGAGGTGGGCACTGAGGACCTCCAAGGCATCTCTAATGGCAAACGGTAACCAGGATGTCTGGCTTGAAGGTCAGGGGGCAATGCCCACTTACCCAGAGTGGCCACACTCCCACTAAGAGATGGAATTGGTCCTGAGCGTCTCTTCCACTTCGCTTAACAAGTCACTGAGCGGAGGTATCAGAGAGGGTGGCAGAAAGAGAAGGCATCGGAGAGAGAGGGTGTTGGAGGGAGGTGTCAGCGAGGGGGATGTCAGAGAGAGAGGGTGTCGGGGGGATGTTAGAGGGGATCAGGGGGTGCCAGAGAGAGGGAGTGTCAGAGAGAGATGGTGTCAGAATGTCAGAGAGAGTGTCAGAGAGAGGGGGCATCAGGCAGAGAGGGCATCAGAAGAGGGGGTGTCAGAGAAGGGTGTCAGAGAGGGTGTGTCAGGGGGTGTTAGAGAGATGGGGTGTCAGAGAGGGTGTCCGGGGTGTCAGAGTGTGTCAGAGAGAGGGTGTGTCAGAGAGGGTGTGTCAGAGAGGGGGTCAGAGAGATGGGGTGTCAGAGAGAGGGGGGTGTCAGGGAGAGAGGGGGTGTTGGAGAGGGGTTCAGAGCTCCTGGTTGCGAGGAGTCTCAGAAACGGAGATGCTGGTTGAGAGGAAGTGAAGGAGAAAAGAATCGGAGAGCTCCTGGGACCTGAGGGATCCCAATGTCAGGCTCCATCTCCACATGTGCAGGACAGGCTGGCTTGGGCTCTCTGGGGATGAGGGGACCTGGGGATGGCCACAAGGCCTCACACAGGCTAGGGCCGCAAAGCAGGCTGGAATGTGACCCCGAGGACCAGGGAGAGAGAGCCAAGCCTGCGGAGGCCTGTTGGTGATGAGCGCTCCACAGTGGCTGATGCCATGTCTGCCCCATCCAGCTGGCTTGAGCCTGCCCCGGGGAGGAGAGGGTGGGGATGCATCCTGTGGCCTTGCCGCCTGCATGGCCAGCTCCTTGCCCACCACCCTGAGGGCAGACTCAAGGTCTGTGGCGACAGGCAGGTGTGGTGGGCAGAAACAAAGGCATGTGCCTCCCAGCTTAGCCCAAGCGCCCAGGGGCTGGCGCTCAAGACCCAAATTCGATGTTTGGCCAAAGTCCTTGTTTACCTTCCAGCACTCCCTGCATTCCCAAAGGGGCGGGTGATTCTCAAGTGTTTGTTTTGGCCCAAGGGACATCCTTCCCGGTGCTCAGAGCGGGTGGTTGCCCCAAAACCTTCCAGCTCCGACTCCAGGAATCTCCAGCGTTGCTTTATGTGGAGCGCGTCTTGGCAGAGCGGTTGAGCGAATTATCCGGAGATGAGGGGTTGTCCCGGCTTATGCAGGAGGCCCCACACTGCGCAGAAGAGGCCCTGTGACCAGGAGGCCCAGGTTGCTGAGGCAGCCACAGGCCCAGATCTTGTTTCCGCCCGGGCTACGCAGGACTTCTGGCATCCAGAGCTGCCAGCGAATACATGCGTGCTGTTTTCGGCCGCCAGGTGTGTGGCCAGTGGTCGCGGCACCCTCAGAAAGTTAACGCGGAGGCCGAAATGGGCACGACCACTCACCTGGCTGGCATGGGGTGTGGTTTTGGGATCAGGCCTGCAGTCACCCTGCAGGTTCACGGGAAGCGGGAGGGAGGTTATTGTACAGGCAAAGAATGCCAAGAAGGGGTTGGAGGGGCCGCTGGAATGACGCCAGGCCTCCAAGCCTGGGGACCCGCAGTGGCCAGCCTCCATCTCCTCTTGGACCCTCTCGTTCTCGTCTTTCCCTGCGGGCAGCGTCTCAGGGCCAAAGGCCGCATGGGGGAAAGGGGCTGCGGTCGCCTCCCACATTACCCACTCTGACCACGTGGGCCGAGGCCACCAGAATCCTGCTCAGGAGGACTAGTGTTGTAATGTGGGGAGATTGGCGCCCATGGTCACTGTTGGTGGGAATACAAATAGGTACTGTAGCTGCAGAAAAGTGTGGTAGTTCTCAAAAACAAATTAAACATAGAATTACCTCAGGACTCAGCAGTTGGAAAGCAGGGTCTCCAACATACATTTACACACCAGTGTTCATAGCAGCATTATTCACAGTCGCTAAAATGTGGAAGCAATGCAAGTGTCCATCAACAGATGAAAAGACAGAACATCTATCCACACAGTGGAATATGATTAAGCCTCAAAAAGGAAGGAAATGCTGGCACATGCACGTGGGTGAACTTTGAGGACATTATGCTAAGTGAAGTAGGCCATGCACAAAATGACAAACACTTTGCAACTACACTGACATTGTGGTACCTGGAGTAGTCAAACTCACAGAAACACAGACTAGGAAGGTGGTTTCCAGGGACTAGGTTAGTACTTAATGGATACAGAGTTTCAGTTCTATAGAACTGGACACTTCAAAATGGTAAAGATGGTAAATTTTACGCTTTGTGTACTTTAACACAAAAAAATTGGGATAAAAAAGAAACCTGCTAGAGGATTCCCCATCTGGGCCAGTGCCAATCCATTCTAGTCCAGCAGGGCAGGGCTCAGTCACTTGGTAGGGACACGTAGCTGCCACTCTGACAACGTGAACTGGGAGGCAGGAGAGGCCAAGAAGCCAACATGCCACGTGCCCCAGAGTGCATTCTCAGGCTCTCCTAGCATGACAAAGAGCAATACTTTTCCCTCTTCTAGTCAGGTCCCCCTCTGTGGAAGCGGGTGGATTGGGCTTGATAAAAATCCTGAGACCTTTATTGAATGTTGGAGGCAACATACGGTAGGGCAGCCTGGCCGCGTGTGCTGGGGTTGCCCTGGGAGGAGGCCAAGAGGGGCAGGTCATCACCCCACGCACACACCCAGCCCCAGTCCAGATCACAAAATTTCCTGTATCATTTTTGACAGCAGCATCAGAGAGGACCATAGCTTCTGTGACAACTTGATAGATGGTTTCCTGTCACTGTCATGATCAACTTTCCCACAAGGCCTAGGAGGCCCAGAGTTGAGGGCTAGCAATGCATTTAAGGTATATGGAAAAGTTTTCATTTCAATTTCCCTTTAAATCACACGGAAAAATTAATAGTAATGAATATATTATAATGGATCTAGCCTGTATTATATTTATCTTCATGCCAATGCCATTATTAAATATATTTTTAGTATTTTTTTAAGGAGGAAGACACCCACACACAAAGGAAAAAGTGCTTAGGGCCCACAAAAGTCACCCTGCACTCCTCTTTTAAATGACTGTCATGACCATTCTCCCAACGCATTTCTGTTGGCATGTCTGGCTGTATCATAAGACTAATTTCTAGAATTAGATTTGCAGAGGGAGACTGAGATGGGGAGTCGAGTTCAGACCAACAAGGACTCTCAAATCCCATCATAGATTTCTGCTGTCTATACAGCTTGTAAATAAACACGGGAGATTTTTTCCCCCCCCAAAGTCTTCGCTAATCTTCTATCAATAAATCATTCAAAAACACAAAACAATTTTAGTCATCGCTTGTTTGGGAAAATGTGGGGCTTGCTTTGTGTTTAACTTGACAGTGGTCATTAGAAATTTAAAGTGTTGCTCCCATCAGTCTGAGAATGGGAGAATAAAGCTGTTAGAAAGATACCAGAGGCCTTTTCAAATTTTCCTTCTCCACCTTGCTCTGTGGTTGCCTCCCTGGGACCCAGCCTCCACTCTGGGGGAGAAGCCCCGACCTCACTGCCCCTCACCGGTGCCCTCTGCCTGTGGCAAGGCAGTTACCCTGACCCTGACAGGTGGGAGGCGCTCATCCAACCCGCTGCCTGGCTTTTCAGAAGGGTGACTGGCCAGAGCAGCATCCATCTGGCAAACGCCTTGACAGGACAGTGATGGACCCACGGCATTGCAAGAAGCGTTCCTCCAGAAAAGCCCTTGGAACGTAGTGAATCTTCACTAGTTGAAAATGTATTCCCCATTAAAATTACTTCCACAATGATCAACAAAACTAAAACAACCAAACTCCAGGTTTATAATGCAAAAATCCCCCAAACAAAACAGTCAAGGAAAAGTAAAGAAATGAACAGAAACAATGTGAATGTGCACACGCTGGCCACAGGCTGTCTGCAGACCCACCACGCTGCAAAGGTCAAGGCACTCAATAAGCCACCGTAGAGATGTTCAGGACACCCCTGAAGAGTTGGCACCTCTTGCCATACCAATGAGCCTGTGTCAGGGGTATGCTTATGTTTTGCCCTCCACCTGTCATACTTCCATAGGTGACAGATGACTAAGGACTTTTGGAGAAACTGGAATAAACTGGGCCCACCCACGGGCATTGAGACTAATTTCAAAGAGAGAAAAATGTCCCAGGTCCTTCTGGTCCCATTAGTGGCTGCCTGTGGCTCAACCAGGGAGGTGGCCAGGAGTAGGGCCCAGTCACCTAGGGAGCCATATGGCGTTTCCTCTCCAGTGCTCAACCACCCTGGCTTCCCCAGACTAGAAGGAACCCTGAGGACCCCCACTGAGTGACATTTCCATGGTGATAGATGGGGGAAAGGACGGGGCCACAGACCTGCAGATTTACAGTGGGCTCTGCAGCCCAAAGGCCCTCCCTGATGTGGGGAGCCTCCTCCTTACACGGGTCAGAGCCCAGGGCAAAGCTGCTGCTCCCACTCCCAGGAGAAGGGCCCAGCCCTCTGGCCAGGAGACCCTGCCAAGAGGAAGTCCCTGAGACCCGGGAAGGGTAGGGGACACGGGCTTCCCAGGGTCCACCAGCCAGAACAGGAAGTTGGCTCTGCCCATTAGCTGAGCAAACAGTGAGTTTCTCAGGTAGACAGGGTGAGGCCCAGCCCAGGAGGGGATGAGGGCAGGGTATATGAAACCCTCACGGCCAGGCTCCGGGAAGCCCATCTTAGGTCCCTGAGCGTCCATGGAGCACCACTGCGCCATGAAACTCACCACCACCTTCCTGGTGCTCTGTGTGGCCCTGCTCTGCCACTCCGGTGAGTGACCCCCGGGCTCCCCACTGCAGCCATCGACACATGGGGCGCCAGGCTGCTCCTGCTGGTCCTCCCAGACTCACCTCCCATGCCCGGCCTCCTGCCCTCCAGGGCTCCCGTCCCCCCAATTCCTGTGGCCCTCGAGCCCTCTGGCCTCTCACACCCTTGCCCACCTCAGGTTTTTCTCTCTGACCCACTGACAGCTGCCCCTGGTCTAGAACACCCATCTGTTCCCTGTCTGGTGACCGTCTAGGCACAGCACGAGGGTTCCCTCCTGTGTGGAGCCTGCATAGAGTCCACCTGTCCTTCCTCTACCTCAGGCTGCCTCTGTGTTCCTCTCTGCAGCAGTCTCTTCACTGGGCCACAGCCGTCTGTATTTGAGGCTGCTTCTCTCAACCAGCAGGAGCCCTCCAGAGCCGGGGCTGGGTTAGACCCATCTCTGTGACCCCGGACTCGGCACCGGGCAGCCACCAGTGAGGAAGGGAGTGGGTACTCAGGAAAGCTGGGCAGGGTGAAGGCTCTCTTGAGGACCTCCCAGAGAGGACAAGTCATCAGCAGGACTCCTTGGGCCCCCCGTCTATAGTGGCTGATTCTTCCCCATTGTGTTTATAGCTGCTGCTTTCTTTGTGGACTCGGTGGCTGAGCCCGTGGCCCAACCTGTGGCTGCCCTCAACTCTGCCGCAGAGGCCGTGGCCAACCCCCTTCTCAACCACTTCAACCCCCTGAAGTTCATACTGTCCAGCCTGGGGATCCCTGTGGAGCACCTCATAGAGGGCTCCCAGAAGTGTGTGGCTGAGCTGGGCCCTGAGGCTGTGGGGGCTGTGAAGACTCTGCTGGTAACATGGGCACTGTGGGCACCTCCCTATGTGGGTGTCCCTCCCCAGCCATCCTCAACATCATACCAGAGGCATTCCAGCCCTACATCAGGGCTCATGTCCATCCTGCTCTCTCAAGCCCTGTCCCTGGGAGAAGCTCGGGTCCTCGGGTGTAAACTAGGCTGACCATAGCTGAGCTGCAGGGGCTGGTGGAGCATGGGATGCAGCCCCCATGGGGAGGCTGCCAGGGGGCTATGGCACTCTGTCCCAGGGCCCACTCCCCATCTCACCTAGGAGCCCTCCCCAGAGCCAGTAGCTGCCTGACTTCCCGCCTGAGTTCTCCTTGGTGGCAGTGAGGGACAGGGCACACTCAAGTTTGGCTTCTCCTTTCCAGGGGGCCCTGACACTGTTTGGTTGAACAGAGGCTGGAGAAGCCTTGCCTGAGGACAAGATGCTGCCCACCTGGACAACCAAGGCCTTCCCTCCCTCTCTTAATAAACATGGTTAAGAGCAACTTGGGTTGATGTGTTCTTGCCTGAACGCCAGTCTCCGTGGGGGGCCGAGAGCACCATGTCCCAGATTACATGAGGGGGTGTGTGTGCATGAGAGAGAGGAAGAGAGAGAAATTGCTGACATTTGGCAGGTGGCCTAAAGCCAGCAATGAAAGGTGACAGAGATCAGGCAGGTATAAGAGTTACACTGGATTTGGAAACTAAATTGCTCTGTAATTGTTTATGAAACACAGAAATTATCTAATTGTTGAACATTGGTGAGAATACACCTAACAACCAAAGCCATTTGTTGCTAACATTTGAAAGTTTTAATTTTTTCCCTTGACTTACAGATTTCTCCCTTAGAATGAGCAAAATTGGGGGCTACAGAAAATTAGCTGATGTTTGTTTCCTTGTGGTTTCTGGTGGCTTCATTGAAATAACCTAGCAGCTTTGATTGCTTCTGCTGTACCAGAGGCGGCCACTGTTTCTGGACTGACCTCCAGTGCTCATGGGACGGTGGCACAGAACCCAGGTGCTGCCTGCATTTCAGGGGGTGCTGCCTAGTCAATGCCTTTGCTGAAGCATAAATAACGGTTCCGTGTCCCCAATCCAGACAAATGGAACCCATTTTCACCTACTTTATAATTAAAACATGACTCTGGCCTTCCTTTGTTCCTACTTTGACAAGTATATTTAGGGATTTAAACTTTTTTCTTTTTTGGCCATTTTGATAAATTTATAGCCCAACCAGAACAGGAAGGAAGCCACCTGGATTGAGATTACAGGTAAATCTCAGTATCAACACATTGCCCCTAAGATTGTCGAGGGTTGTGAATCTGGAAGGCTTTGGTCTGGACAACAAAGAACCAAGAGTGAGAGGAATCATTTTGCATCTCTGGTGAGGAAGGCAGTGGGGACCCAGACCCTGATGTGACCCTAGGCCAGCTTCTCCCAGCGTTATACATCGAGGCTCTCTGCAGGTTGTGTGGCAACAATTCCTTAATTAACTGGATTAAAATGTCCAAGTAAATCTCTCAGGGAGTACTACATGCTACAGGAGACAGCTCTGCTCCCTACACCATGGGATCTCCCCAGGAAAACAATGAAGGGGAAGCAAAGTGCTTGGAGAGAGCCGCTGAGTGTCAGCAGTACAGTCCTGGAGAGCCTCGTTCCAAACCTGTGACACGAGCACAGTGGGAGTAAGCAGTGCCGAGTGTGGGCTATAGAAGACGCCAGTTCTCCTCCAGAAGGAACTGCACATTCCCATCGCTCTTGGGAGCATTGGTAGCTGGTGGAAATCAGTTAAATTGCTTTCTGGAAATTGCCCTCAGTCAAAGATATCCACCTTGCCCAGGGTCACCTCCACCCCCAGAGGCAGTCTGTGTCCATGCTAGGTGGAGGCAGGCTATGAAGACTGGGCCTCCTTGCCTCAAGGCAGAGGAATCTACAGGGTGCTCACAGCCCCAGAGCTAGCCACTGGCCCGGAGACCTTTGTAACTCCACTGTAGTTCAACTTCCCCATTGGCCAATATTAATTCCTCAGATTCCCCATACCAGCACATAATGGTTGTTAATTTAGGGTGTGTCCTGGAGCTGGTGACTTTAAAAGGCTATTCCATTCCTGTATCTTCTCCAATAAAATCCCTACACACAAATTTCTGTCTTGAAGAATGCTTCCAGGGTACCCAACGCAAGACAGTACATTACTGTTTATCTAAGGAAGGTGTCTATGTATAGGATAAAATATTTAAAAAATATTTTACATTACAATAAAAGACCAAATAAAAAAATTTTAAAACAACCTCTAAAAATTGAAATTAAAACAAAACAAATAAACTTAACTTGATTTCTAATGGTGGCATAACCATAAAGGAACTATTATTACAAGTAATATGAAAACAGTATTTAACTCTACATCCTAGGGAGTGGGAGAATACATCCTAAGGACAAGAAGAACTGCAAAAACAATCTTGAACTTCCTTTTTTTTTTTTTTCTTCACAAACTCAACCCAGTGGTATTAAACTTTTCTTATTAGGCCGGGTGCGGTGGCTCACGCCTGTAATCCTAGCACTCTGGGAGGCCAAGGCGGGCGGATTGCTCAAGGTCAGGAGTTTGAAACCAGCCTGAGCAAGAGCGAAACCCTATCTCTACTAAATATAGAAAGAAATTAACTGGCCAACTAAAAATATATATAAAAAATTAGCCGGGCATGGTGGCGCGTGCCTGTAGTCCCAGCTATTCCAGAGGCTGAGGCAGTAGGATCTCTTGAGCCCAGGAGTTTGAGGTTGCTGTGAACTAGGCTGACGCCACAGCACTCTAGCCAGGGCAACAGAGTGAGACTGTCTCCAAAACAAAAAACAAAAAAAAATCTTTTCTTATTGGTGGTGTTGCTATACTGAGGCTGTTCTCTGTAGATTCTGTGACAAGTCAAATGAGTAATTATGTCAGTGTCACTGAACCCTGAGATTCCTCGTAAAGTTAAAAGGAGATGCTGATAAGATCATTAGGAGATGCTGATAATGTAAGATCATTAATATTAAATAAAAACCTTAAGGGTCAAGATTAGAATTGGAAGCATAATTCTAAATGCCTGATGTATTTTATCTTTGGGAAAAAATGTCTCTTATCTCTACTCCTGAAATAACCTAGAAACTGACCCACCCAGTAGCAACAAGAAAGAATGCTCGCATCCAGAGGAAACCAGGAAACTTTGGAGAAATGGCTTATTCCAGGTCTGGAGCTGGAAACATAAAAGATAAACCTGAACATCTTTTTATGAAAAAAGATACTAGAATAGAAGGAGGCTACCAAAGACTATCAGGATTGGGCCAAAAAGACGCAAGGCCCAATCTGAATAAAGCCCCCATGGCCCAAGAACATGTAATGGTAACAGCCGGCAATGAATGAGACTCATCAAATTTGTTTTAATCCATATGCTCTTGATATAGAGAAAACATATCCTGTTTGGTAACCTTTGGAAGACACAAGGAAACTACCTCATTCTTCTGAAAACTGATAAAAGAGATAATCAAGAATGCATCCTGTCTTTTCTATAAAATCTCTACCACAGGGTAACCAACAGTAGATGAGGGAAATGTCTTCTTACAAAAGATAAGCAAAGGAATGGCGAGAATCGGTTGCAGCCTGTGATAATTGATGGGTACAGGGATGTTAATAAAAGGCTGCTAGTACCACAAAAAGACAACAAACAACATACACCTGATGGAAGCACATAACACCACCTTTGAAGCAGTTCTGTCTTCCATCCCCAAAATCAAACTTGAATTTGACAAGCTTCTAGATCCACCAATCAAATGACAGGAAATATGGAGGCTAGAGGAACATGTTAAAGGTCACAATGAGGATGCAACCAACGAAATCCAGATTTGGGCAAAACTGTACAGGACAAACAACTCAATTTCTTTAACGGCAACAACAAAAAGAGGAGAAATCAGGAATGAAATTATAGCTCACAAAAGAGACTTAAGAAACATATCAAAGAATTGCAACATACATATTTGAATTCCATCTTGATTCAAGCAAAATGTAAATTTTAAAAAAGACAACTGGGGAAATGTGAGCATTGACTAATGCTTTCAATTTTTAAACAGAATGCTTATCACTTTGAAATATATACTGAAATATTTGCAGATGAAATAATATGACATCTGGACTTTGTTTCAAAATGATCCAGAGTGTGCATGCTAGGTGGGGGCCTAGTCAAAACAAGATTGCCCATGTAAGGGTAACTGAAACTTGGTGATCAGTGGATAGAGTAGATTAAATGCACTTCAGTATATGTTACACATGTTTCAAAATACAAAGTTAAAAAATGATTAAAAGTCAACTGAGGGCTGGGCGGGATGGTAATCCTAGCACTGTGGGAGGCCAAGGTGGGCGGATCCCTTGAGCTCAGGAGTTCAAGACTAGCCTAAGCAAGAGCAAGACCCCATCTCTACTAAAAAAAATATAGAAAGGAATTAGCTGACAACTAAAAATATACAGAAAAAATTAGCCGGACATGGTGGCACATGCCTGTAACCCCAGCTACTTGGGAGGCTGAGGCAGAATGATTGCTTGAGCCCAGGCATTTGAGGTTGCTGTGAGCTAGGCTGATAGCCACGGCACTCTAGCCCGCCCGGGCAACAGAGTGAGATTCTGTCTGAAAAAAAAAAAGTCAACTGAGAGAATATATGCAACACACATAACTGATATAGGACAAGTATCCTGAATACATAAAGAACTATGAATCAATAAAAGGACAAAATCCCCAGTAGACATAAAACCGTAAGAGGACTCCGAAATAGCAACAAGTATGCCTGTTTTTAACAAGGAAAATAGAAATTGAAACCACAGTGAAATACCACTTCATATCCACCAGGTTGTCAAAATTTAAAAGCCTGATAAAAATAAGCATTGGTAAAATTGTGGAACAATGAAAAAAATCTCATAAACTGCTGGTGGAAGAGTAAACTGGAATAAACACTTTGGAAAGGGTTAAGCATATCTGGCAAAGTCAAATACAGTCATGTGTCACTTACAATGGGGACACATTATGAGAAATGCATCATTAGGCAATTCCATCATTATGCAAACATCATAGTTTTTGCACATAAATCTAGGCCACATAGAGTACACTTAGGCTGTACAGTATGGCGTACTGCTCCCCAGCCACAAGCCTGTATAGCATGTTACTGTACTGAATACTATAGGCAATTGTAACACAATGGTATTTGTGTATCTAAATAAATCTAAACATAGAAAAGGTACAGTAAAAATAAGTATAAAAATCCTGTGGGATCACTGTTGTATATGCAGTCTGTCATTGACCGAAATGTCATTATGCAGCACATGACTACACATGCATGCCCTACCACCTAGCAATTCCAACCCTAAGGCTTATACTCCAGAGAAAATCTTACATATCTGTATCTACCAGAATGTTTAGAGAAGAACATTTTATAAGTAGAGGGTGGGGAGGTGGGAGAAGAAAACTAGAAACAGCTCAAAGATTTTTCAACTGCCCCTCAAAACCCCCACACCCATTATCAGTCACTCTTCTTTGGAGAAATGTCAATTCAAATCCTTTGCTTTTTTTTTTTTTTTTTTTGAGATAAGGTCCCGCTCTGTTGCCTGGGCTGGAGTGCAGTGGCGTCACCATAGCTTACTGCAAACACAAACTCCTGGGCTCAAGTGATCCTCCCACCTCGGCCTCCCAGAGTGCTAGGATTACAGGTGTGAGCCACTGTGCCTGGCCTGTAAGAGTTCTTTACATATCCCAAAGACTAGACTCATCAGATATATGATTTGCAAATATTTCAACTATTTTATCCCATTCTATGGGCTGTTGTTTCACTTTCATTTCCTTTAAAGCACCGAAGTTTTTAATTTTGATGAAGTTCAATTATTTTTTCTTTGGATGCTTGTGCTGCAAGGCACGTATCTAAGTAACTATTGCCTAATACAAGGCCACAAAGATTTATATACTTATGTTTCTTTTTTCTCTAGGGGTTCTATAGTTCTGACTCTTACATTTATATTTATTCTTTCTGAATTACTGTATTATGATGTGAGGTGGAGGTTGATCTCTATTTTCTTGCTTATGAATAAAGGCATACCTTGTTTTATTGTGCTTCACTTTATTGTGCTTTGCAGATATTGTGGTTTTTACAAATTGAAGATCATGGCAACCCTGCATTAAGCAAGTCAATTGGTGCCATTTTTCCAACAGCATGTGCTCACCTTGTGTGTCTCACATTTCAGTAAATCGCACAATATTTCAAATTTCTTCATTGTTATTGTATCTGTTATGATCTGTGATCTTTGATGTTACTACTGTATTAACAGTTGTTTTGGGGAGCCACAAACTGTGCCCATGCAAGACAGCAAACTTAATTGATAAATGTTGTGTGTGTCCTGACTGCTCCACTGACCAGTTGTTCTCCATCTCTCTCCCTCTCCTCCGGCTGCACTATTCCCTGAGACACAATATTTAAATTAGGCCAATTAATAACCCTACAGTGGCCTCTGAGTGTTCAAGTGAAATGAAGAATTGCACGTCCTTCACTTTACATCAAAGGCTCGAAATGATTAATCTTAGCAAGGAAGGCATGTTGAAAGCTGAGATAGGCCAAAAGTTAGGCCTCTTGCACCAGTTAGCCAAGTTGTGAATACAGAGTTCTTGAAGGAAATTGAACGTGCTACCCCACTGAACACTCAAATGATAAGAAAACGAAACCACCTTATTGCTGATATGGAGAAAGCTAGTGGTCTGGATAGAAGATCAAACCAGCCGTAACATTTCCTTAAACCAAAACCTAATCCAGAGCAAGGCCTTGCCTAATTCTCTTCAATTTATGAAGGCTGAGATGAGAACAGAAGAAAAGTTAGAAGCTAGCAGAGGTTGGTTCATGAAGTTTAAGAAAAGACGTCATTACTATCTCCATAACATCAAAGTGTGAGGTAAAATAGCAAGTGCTGATGGAGAAGCTGCAGAAAGTTATCCAGAATATCTAGCTAAGATAATGGATGCAGGTGGTTATACTAAAAAACTGATTTTCCATATGGATGAAATAGCCTTATTTTGGAAGAAGACGCCAGTTAGGACTTTCACAGCTAGAGAGAAGTCAATGTCTGGCTTCAAAATTTCAAAGGACAGGCTGACTCGCTTGTTAGGGGCTAATGCAGCTGTGACTTTACATTGAAGCCAATGCTCATTTACCATTCCAAAAGTCCTGGGGCCCTTAAAAATTGTTAAATCTTCTCTGCCATTGCTCCATAAATAAGACAACAACGCCTGGGTGACAGCGCATCTGTTCACAGCATGGTTTACTGAATATTTGAAGCCCACTGTTGAAAAATACTGCTCAGGAAAAAAAAAAAGATTGTTTTCAATATTACTGCTCATTGACAGTGCACCTAATCACCCAAGAGCTCTGATGGAGATGTAGGAGATTACTCTGGCTTTCATGCCTGTTAACATCTCTTCTGCAGCCTGTGGATCAAGGAGTAATTCCAACTTCCAAGTAAGAAATATATTTTGTAAGACTATAGCTGCCATAGACAGTGATTCCTCTGATGGATCTGGGCAAAGTAAACTGAAAATCTTCTGGAAAGGAGTCACCATTCTAGATGCCATTAAGAATATTTGTGATTCATGGGAGGAGGTAAAAATACCACTGACAGGAGTTTGGAAGAAGTTGATTTCAGCCCTCATGGATGACTTTGAGGGGTTGAAGACTTCAGTGGAGGAAGGAATTGCAGATGTGGTGGAAATGGCAAGAGAACTAGAATTAGAAGTAGAGCCTGAAGATAGGACTGAATCGCTACAGTCTCATAATAAAACTTGACTGGATGAGGAGTTGCTTCTTATGGATGAGCAAAGAGGTTTTTTTGAGATGGACTCTGCTCCTGGTGAAGATGTTGTGAACACTGTTGAAATGACAACAAAGGATTTAGAATACTGCATAAACTTGGTTGATATCGCAACAGCAGGTTTTGAGATTGACTCCAATTTTTAAAGAAGTTCTGTGGGCAAAATGCTATCAAACAACATTGTACGGTACAGGTATCTTGTGAGAGGAAGAGTCAATTGGTGTGGCAAAGTGTTGTCTTATAAGAAATTGCCACTCCAACCTTCAGCAACCACCACCCTCATCAGTCAGCAGCCATCAATATTGAGGCAAGAACATCCATGGGTAAAAGATTACAACTCGCTGAAGGCTCAAATAATTATTAGCATTTTTAGCAATATTTTTTAATTAAAGCATGTACATTGGGGTTTTTTGGACATAATGCCATTGCACACTTAATAGACTACAATGTAAACATAACTTTTATATGCACTGGGAAACCACATTATGCGACTCATTTCCTTGCAATACTTGCTTTATTGCAATGGTCTGGAATCAAATCTGCCATGAGATATAAAAAATAAAAAAATGTGTCTAAAAAATTAATCAAAACATGAATTCAGTTGTCCCAGCACTATTTTTTGAAGAGATTATGCTTTCCCCTATTTTGGTGTCTTGGCATCTTTGTCACAAATCAATTGACCATAAACATAAGGGTTTATTTCTGGACTCTCAGTTCAATCCCATTATCCACATGCTATCCTTACGCTAGTACCACACTGTCTCAATTACTGTAACTTTGTAATGAGTTTTGAAATCAAGAAGTTTGAATCCTCCAACTTTCTTTTTTAAGATTGTTAAGCCATTTGGGGTCCACTGAATTTCCATATGAATTTTAAGATTAGTGTGTCAATTTCTGCAACACACAAAATAGGGATCACATTGAATCTCTAGATCAATTTGGGGAGTATCGCCATCTTAACAATATTAAGTTTTTCAATCCATGAACATGAAATATCTTTCATTTAGGTCTTCTTTCTTTCAACGATGTTTTGTAGTTTTCAGTGTATGAGTCTTGTGCTTCTTTCATTAAATTTACTTCTGTTTTATTGTTTAATACTATTGTAAATGGAATTGTTTTCTTAATCTCATCTTTGTTAATTGCTAGTGAATAGAAACACAATTGATTTTTTTTTTCTTTTCTTTACTTTTTTTGAGACAGAGTCTCACTCTGTTGCCTGGGCAGGCTAGAGTGCCGTGGCTGTCAGCCTAGCTGTGTTTAGGTTCAGTTGGTTTATAGTGTTGTTCAAGTCTCCTATTACCTTAAAGCTCTTCCGCCTAGTTGTTCCACCCACTGAGAACAAGGTATTGAAGTGTCCCCAACTATTATTCCTGAATTGTGTATTTCTCCCTTCCATTTCATCAGTTTCTGCTTCATGTAGTTCAGGACTTTGGTGTTACATATCATTATAAAATATTCCTCTTTATTTCTAGTAACATTTATTTTCTTCAGGCTATTCTGTCTGGTATTAGTATAGCCACTCCAACTTTCTTCTAGTTTGTTTGCATGACATCTTTTTCCATCCTTCTACTGTCAGCCTATATTATTTTCTCTAAAGTGCATCTCTTGCAGAATGCATATGCTTGGATCTTGTTTATTTTCATCCAGTCTGCCCTTTGATTGTTTAATCTACTCATATTTAATGCTGTTATTGATATTGTTGGATTTATGGCTGACATTTTACTTTTTTGTTTTCTATGTCTAATGTCTTTTTTGTTCCTCTACATTTTTTTTTGCATTGAGTTCTTTTCTTTTCTCCTTTTCTCCTTTTCTTCTCTTCTCTTCTCTTCTCTTCTCTTTTCTCTTTTCTCTTTTCTCTTTTTTGAGACAGAGTCTCACTCTATTGCCTGGGCTAGAGTGCCGTGGCATCAGCCTAGCTCACAGCAACCTCAAACTCCTGGGCTTAAGTAATCCTCCTGCCTCAGCCTCCTAAGTAGCTGGGACTACAGGCACGTGCCACCATGCCCGGCTAATTTTTTACATATATATTTTTAGTTGTCAGCTAATCTCTTTCTGTTTTATGAGTAGAGACAGAGTATCGCTCTTGCTCAGGCTGGTCTCAAACTCCTGAGCTCAAACGATCCTCCTGCCTTGGCCTCCTAGAGTGCTAGGATTACAGGTGTGAGCCACCAGGCCCGGCCAGAGTTAATTATTTTCTAGTGTAACATTTTAATTCCTTTAATATATTTTTTGCACTCAATTTCATAAAACATACTTTTGAAAAAGTTGATTCACATAACAAAGCTGTACCAAACATACTAAAATTTTCTCATAACTGAATCAAATCCCCCAAAATTATTTTTAAAAAATTTTGGATCCACATCAACAAAACTGGTGCTTCCTTTTCAGAAAAGCCTACTGAACTTCGTAGCAAAAGTTTACATAAATTTCTCTCCAAGTACTCATAAATTATTCTGTTTACTCTATAGATTAACATCAAATTTAAAGGAGTAATGCATAATTTGAAAAGCAACTCTAAACTTATCAGAATAACTAAGTGTCCTTCAAATTTTACTTGCATTTTTTGTAATTTACAAAATGTTGACTACAATCAAACTTTATAATGTTAGAAAATAGGTAAAATCCATATTCTTGATTTGTATTATGAAGTTTTACTTTCCACATAAATTCTTTTACCTGTATGTGAAGGTCACAAATAAGTTTTTCCTTTCCTTGGAGCTTCACTTTGGTTCATTCTTACTTAGTGCAAAATTGGTGAGAAGATGTGCAAGCATTCCTTCTGTTGCAAGATAATCTTAAATTGGAATCAATAGAACAGTAAATCATTAAAACTCCTTCATAATTAAAACAATTAGCAAAAGACAAGATGAAATTGCCTTCTATTTCTTTGAATGGTCCACAAACTGGTGATGACTTGTTGATTTGAACCTATATACTAAACAATTTCAGCAACGGGGTGTCCAGGACACCCTTTGAGGAAGAATGTTTCAGAAAACTGAACACAACTTTATTTCCAATAAGCACCATATGGTGAAACAGAAAGAGAAACTCAGGCTTATTTTAAAATTCCAGTAAATCCAGATTTTTGACCTGACATAGCAGGAGCACTATTTGCAGTGATATGACAAACCCTCTCTCCTTTTTTTTTTTCATCTGTAGCTAAAGTTCTTCTTTAGTAGATGGAAAAGATGCAAAAATATCTATGCCACAAGTTTGATTTTTTTTAGGCTAAGAATTCACATTTCTTGAATTGTAAATTGTAAATTTGGAAATCCTTTAAGACACAATGTACACAAAGTATTAACTGGGCAGAATGTTTTATATTGCACATTCGTCTAGACAAATACCTTAAATTTTTCAAATTTTGAATCAACTGATCTTTAATAGTATTAGAAAGGTCTTGTATTCTATAGGTAACTGTTGGCTTACCTGAAGATCTTTCATTTTTGTAAAACATTTTTCCTCTTTATAATTTTCTAACAAAACTTCCATATCATCAATTTTTCTGCCTTCTATTAGAAAAAAATTTTTTTCTGTGCACTGACACCCAGAGAGCCCCAAAACAGCCCTGGGGGAGGGAGTGACGAGGACAACTGAAGAAACGGCCTACTCTCTGCGGATGGGAACCCCACGGCAGGTGTCCGACCCAAGGTCCCCCTCTCCCTAAGGGGGAAGCAGTGGGAGGCCAGCGCTGTAGGGGCAGCCCACGGAGGACGCTGTCGGGAAGAGGCTGCGCCACCTACCTGGAGGGCGCATCTGAGCGGAGATGCTGGCTCCCCTAGGTGCCCGCGGTGGGCGGAGAGGTGAGGTGTGAGAGAGGTGACAGCTGCCCCAGGGACCCGGCTGGCTCCTCCTCGCCGCCTGCGCAGCAGCAGGCCCTGCGCTCTGTTACCTCGTCGCAGTAGAGCCCCACCAACTACTTCAGCTGCCAGTATGGGGCAGTGAACACGTCCACTTCTTCAGGGAAAGGCGCCATCGCGATTGCCTCAGCCTCCGCCTCCGCGGCTGCCACCTCTCCATAGACACCCTCGCCCTTCATCTATTTTTTTTTACCATTGAGAGGAAACATTAAACCCAATATGTACTTTAAGAAGATGTCTTAATATTGTTCTATTACCTTTATCTTTTTCCACAAAACAGATTTTCTTCTTTTGATCTGGTGCAGCAAATTGCAATTATCATTCATCCTGAAATCTGCTAGATCTAGTTTTCACTGTTCCAGCTGTATAACTTACTCTGCATTTCCACTCAATTTTGTATTAGAACTGATCTTAAATTTAATAATTTGTCCATATTTATTCTATAAACTAGGAAAATAATTTAATATGAACATAGGTACCTTAATTACTAATGATTTACATAGGTACGGAAATTCTTGCTGTCTGCATAAAGTATTCAGAAAAACACATTAAAATGTTGCTTTGGTTAGTAAAACATTGTTAGAATGAAATCAATTCTTTGATATTAACTGATGACGTGTTTATGTGCAATACAGACAAGCAACATAATGGTTCCTTATCTTAAACACTGCAACAGTTAAAGGAAAATATGGTCCTATAAAAATAATCAAGTTTTGTTTAGCAACAAAAAAAATTTTTTACAATACCAGTCACATTAGCCATATTTCAAGTGCTCAAATGCAACACATGGCTAGAGGCCACCATATTGAAGAACACAGAGCTAATCCTTTCCATGAGGGTAAACTTAGCTGAGTTTAGAAATTCTTGGACACCTTCATCTGTTTTGTGCTGCTCTGTTTACTGTCTTTTTTTTTTTTGAGACAGAGTCTCACTTTGTTGCCCGGGCTAGAGTGCCGTGGCATCAACCTAGCTCACAGCAACCTCAAACTCCTGGGCTCAGGCGATCCTGCTGCCTTAGCCTCCCGAGGAGCTGGGACTACAGGCATGCACCACCATGCCCGGGTAATTTTTTCTATATATTTTTAGTTGGCCGATTAATTTCTTTCTATTTTTAGTAGAGATGGGGTCTCGCTCTTGCTCAGTCTGGTTTCGAACTCCTGACCTTGAGCAATCCTCCCTCCTCAGCCTCCCAGAGTGCTAGGATTACAGGCGTGAACCACCACGCCCGGCCTGTTTACTGTCTTCGAATGCTTCGTCTTACCAGTAACCTCTGAAAGGCAATCTTTTTACACTTAAACCATTTTCAATAACATAAAAAGCCTAAAGGAAACAGGCTAAAAGAATCAACTTAGTATCAAATGCTATCTTTTATTGTTTTTAATTACTCAGCTGCTTAGTGGGAGCATGCTGGATCTCTTTTGTCGACCAAACTCTGAAAGAAAGATAATGAGAAATGGTCTACAGCCATACCACCCTGAACATGCCCAATCTCATCTGATCTCGGAAGCTAAGCAGGATCGGGCCTGGTTAGTACTTGGATGGGAGAAAGATAATGAGAAATGAAGTAAAATGCAGCTTGAGAAAATTCTTTCACTGAACACTTTGTCAAATCAGTAAAGTAAAAATGAGGGCCGTGGTGGTAGACACAGGAGATGTTGAGTCACGGCTTAAATAATGAAATAGGAAGTGACCTAAAAACTCACTTACCTGTCTTTTCACCCACGTGTGAGGCGGGAGCTCACTTCTCTTTTGTAAACACTTCAAATTCCCCTTCCTTTCCATGCTTACTGCTCTGCAAGCCCTCCTCAGCTTATCATCTGTCAACTGGACCTTACCAGAAGCCAGCTAACTAGTCTGATGACAATTTAGTCTTAACTTTTCACTCTTCTTCCACAGTGCTGCTACAGCAAACGTTCTAACACCAAAAATGTGGCAACGCTACTCCCAATCAAAACCTTGTACAGCTAGCTCCTTCACCACCTAGACGATGAAGTTCAAACTTTAGCATGTGGTTCAAAAGGCCATTCATATTTACATACATTTCATACAAAGTCTTAACATAGCTATTATTCATCCTGAAAATAAGTTCTTAGTCCTTCAAAATCCAGCTCAAAGGTCACCACTGAAAGATTTTGTAAACCCATGTAGACAGAGTTGCTTCCTCCACACCTGGTATAACTTTAGTGCCTATTGCACTAGATTATAATGGTCAACAGGCAACTTTAAGTCAGGAATCATGCCTGTAAATTTCTATTTCCCTCAAATGTGTCTCAGTTTTACCTAAACTTAGGCAGCTTACTAGTGGTAACTTTGCAAGCCCAGCAGCTTAGATTCGCTTTGCTGGTTAAACTGAAAAGTATCTGGCAATAAACAGCTTTTGAAGCCTGCCTCAGGTCATGCTAATAAAGTAAGCAAAATTTCTTGTGACAGGCCCCAAATAATAGCTTTTGGGTAAATTAAAGTGATTTGAAGTTCGCAGTTCAAAAAAAAGAAAAAGAAAACTGACATCTTATTCATTTGATTAAAAAAATGGTTAAACGTGCTAAAGCAACTGTAGAAACTGGGTTTCAAACTACCTTGTAATCCAGCAGTTTTCCCAATTCCTAGTTATAGACTAATTGGTCAGACTCACAGAAGGAATAAGCTACTTAAAATATTATTTGAGGGAAATTTACTTACACAAGTATCTCTCAAATTCTCCTACTAAAATTCTAGTAAAAAACTCTCTTCTACAAAACTCTTCTAAAATATAACCTATTATGTTAAAATTGTCTCAGTAATATTTGTGAAAGCTTATTTTAAAATCAATTTGAATATCTAAATTATAGTCTAAAAAGGAAAGTCTCAAATATATAATGTGGTTACCTAAAACCTAAAAACTTTATTCTAAATAGATTTCGGTTCATGTTTCTTTAAGTACTTTACTTGTTCCTTTAAAGAACACTAACTAGAATTTATAAAGTAACATGGCATACTTCATTAACTTTTTAAATTTATTTTTTGACAATTATCTAGAGGAACAATACCCATTATACAGGTAAAATTATACAGTCATGTGCTGCATAACAACATTCCAGTTGAGGAGAAACTGCATATACAATGGTGGTCCCATAAGATTATAATGGAACTGCCTATATAGGTGTATAATTTTTTATACTGTATTTTTAGTGTCCTTTTTCTCTGTTTAAACAAATTCTTACCATTGTGTTAAAACTGCCTACAGTATTCAGTACAGTAACATGCTAAACAGGCTTATAGCCTAAGAGCAATAGACCATTCCATCTAGGTTTGTGTAAGTACACTCTATGATGTTCACACAATGACAAAATCATCTAACTACAAATTTCCCAGAAAGTATCTCCTTTGACTGTATTATAGATTAAGTAGAACATGTCTGCTTTAAAAACTGAGCATCTCAGCATTCATTTGACCTAAATTGTCTTGTGATTTTAAATTATTTTTTCTAGCATCTACATAAAAATTTACATTCATTATAGAAGTAATTTCTAAAAAACGAGTGGATTTAATGCTTTTTTCTCAACTGTAAGCCAACATATGAAGACTTGTGAAGTCACATATTTTTCAAGTTGACAACAAATATTCATGTAACAAGTAAAACATTTAATGAATCAGCATAATCCCAACACAATGTTTGCTACTGTATTTAAAAGTATTTATTTAAAATATGTCAACCTCCTTCCAAAAGACTGAAGACACATGAGCCCATTTCTTATGAGGTATATGGTAACAACAACAAAAATCCTAAATGCAAAAGAACCATCAGTTGCCTAAATATAAAATTGACCTTTGGCAAAGATATGAGTGTTATACAGAATAACACAGCCAATAAGGAAATACATTAGTTTACACCATTTCCCCTTATCACCACCCTGTCCCGGTTCACTCCTCCCTTTGGAAGAGTGAGTTAAAACCCTGTCCCAGATGACTCAGAATTAAATATGTGGCCTGCTGATTGACATTTGCTTTTCTCAAATCTCAGTACTACAGCTATACAAATTACACTTTTAAAATATTTGAAACAGATATTGAATTTATTGGTTGGCTATGAGTAGGAAAATACATCAGTAAAGAGTGAGACCCTGTATATAAATATAATACTAGCTAGTTACAATTTGACCAAGAAGGTTCCACTGAAAACAACAGTAAAAGCCCTTGTTACCACCAGTCCATATGGTATATATTCAGTTTCCCATCACCCTTATCAAAGAGCCGCCTGGGCAAATGTGACATTCTTTGAGCTTAGTGCAGATAAATGTGCTGGGTTTTGTTACATGAATGGTAAACAAGAGTTAGTCCAGTGCATTACACAATATAATGTACTGTGAATAAAGACTAGATACTTTACTTTAGACACTATGTCAACCTATCAGTTATCAAAATTTACGTAACCAAAAAGAAGAGCAAAGTGAACATCTTAAAACACTGTATATGAGTGGGGGAGAAACACTTGCTAAAGTTGTTCTTTGAATTATCTACAACATTTTACTGGATGTTCTGATTGTTTCATTAAAAGAACAAGCTTCTGTAATTGTTTTACTTAGGCTGGCTTTTGTCTTTATATGACATGACTCCAAAATCTTGAAAGTCACAATGGAAACTAATTCTGGAAGTTTCATATTAAGTTTTAGTAATAAAAGTGGAACTCTGAAACTTGAATGTTATTACAGAAAACCTGAATCTTAGAAGAGCTTTGAAATTTTAATTTCAACAAATAGAAGTGCATTCCATCCAATTTAATAATGTCCCTAGGATTCAAATGGCTAACCCCCAAATAAGTTTTCCTGGTTGTCACTAAATCAAATAAAAAACCCAAACACATTTCTTAGAGATGTTCTTTGCCTATCTTCTAGGACTATTAAAGTTGCAATCTACAACTTTAGCATAAAATTAATTTTGATGAACATTATTTAAATTCTCAAGGCATAAATAATTACCACCAATACAGTAAACTGTACTTTGAGAGATTTGCAAAAAGGAATTCAGTGCCTCCAAATTTCTCATCTTTAAAATAGAAAACATGCCCCAAATTTTCTGTAAAATATTCCTAAGATGGATTTATCCAGCAAAACACTGAAATTACATTATGGCAATACATTAAATATATTTGTTAAAGATTTTTGAAAAAAATCTACACTGTGAAAATACACTAGGTTTTTATTGCATTATAGGGAATGTGGATCATTGGAAATTATTCAGGACACAGAAAATATTTAAAACACAAAACCTTGCTTAACAAAAGTATCATAGTCTATTTTGATATGACTATTTTCTATAGACCTCAAATATTTCTTTCTCTTTTGAAGGTTACCATTGTAAATCTACACTCTTGGTTCAATTTATCACTACCCAAATAAGGTGGAGAAGCTGTTCAAACTGACCTACAGAATGCAGTATGACTGGAAGAGGCAAAAACAAGTATTTTCAAGACATAACAGGCCATTGTATCTTAATATGCTGCCCTAAAATTCAAATATATCATAGACAATAACAAATACAGATGAAAACATTTTGTGTAAAGCTCAAACCTTTAGCATCTAACAAGTGCGCTCTAGTTCCAGCATCTATGAAAAGATTACATCCTCCATTAACAAATACAGAATGAGTAAGTGCTCCGCTCCTCCCTCTTCCATAAAGCTCTCTAGACTTGTGATTACATAATGCAGATCATAGGAAAAGTGGCTTCCTCAGTCTCAATCCAACCAGTTCCCGCTCACCCTCATTGGAAATTGTCATGATGCACATTACCAACACAGTGTTCAGGAAAAATGAGTAAACACACCTTTTATTCACACATTACCAAAAAAACCCCATAAAAAGTTATGCACTGGTTCTACATCAACACCAGCTTTCCAATGTACTGATTATAAAACTGGATGCGTTTGGTGTCAGCACAACTTAAACAAAAAGCAAATATAAAAAAACACAACATCACAACAAAATCTTTTTAAAAAAAGAAAAGAAAAGAAACCTCAAAGAAAAAAACAGGTCCAAGACAAAGATTCAAGAATAAAAGCTTTTGGAGAATTTTCTGAACGGGAGGGAGGGAAAAAAAGAATCACTTATTTAAACAGTATGTAATTTTATTTTTTCTTAAAAACAGAATAAGCACATTTAAGTGCTGAACATTTTTTCATAAAATTTTAAGTCATTATCCAAAATGACTCAGTCTCTGTATAAAAATTGCTAATAACAATTTTTTTTCTTAATGCTCACATGGTGTCCTTTTGCTCCCCTGCCTGCAGTTGAAACAAAAGCAGTTAGACCAAGCTCCCTCTGAATTCATTTGATTTTCGAGAGAAGAATGAATGAATGAGAACAGAACATATACAAGTTAACTTTGTAAAGTCAAAGCTGGCTTTAATCTCTAATCTACTAATGGCACTATGGGCAAAATACAGGGTACAATATAACTTTTATCTTGGTTGACATACTAAAATGACTCAGTCACTTTAAAAATGATCTGAAGAATTGTCTTAGGGACCTGTTTTGAAAATGCATCTGATTTATACTGCTTCATAAACGGAAAATTACTTTTTCTTAAAAAAGGGAATGATTAAAAAAAAAGAGACCAAGGAATACATGGATAACAAAAAGAATTCACATGATAGTAGTATTCTGGGTGACAAGCAGCACTGTGCAATGACACCAAGAAGCAGTGCTTGGGTCTGGTGAGAAAAGATCCAGGGACCCACCCTATGAACATGTTCCAAAATGGGATATTCAATGCTTCACAGCGGGAAAAAGCCACAGCTCATACAAAAGCATTTTCATAAAATTCTCACAAATGTTAAACAGGATTTTAAAAATATAAAAGAGGATGCACAGATTTTCTCTGCATGCACAGGCAGTGCTTGGTGAGAACAAATTTAGGCAGGCACAGTGGAGATAGGACAGGAAGTGTCTCAAAAAGGAGTTAAGAAGCTGTACCTAAGCAGCTGTAATTTTTTAACTTAAAAAAGTTAAAGATTTAAAAATATCAGAATGTACATATACCAACCATTACATTCAAGCCATAAATGCCTACAGATCATTCACTGTTCAGCTTATCTGTCCTGGTAGATAGTTTTCATAAAAATTCAGAAATTCATGAATAAGTTGCCTCTGGTCCAAAAAAATGTTCTGAAGTTTAAGCAGATTTAGATTTAAAGAACAATGTTCTCAATTTAAAAATAAAGTAGTACAAAAGGGCTAACAAAACCCTAACAGTGCAAATCATGAGCAGAGAAAGTCTGTTGCAGCTTCTTTTACAAGCTGGCCTTTATAACACATGAAACAGGTAAAATAAAAATTAGCCTTAGTTTACAATACAATCATTTCCAAATCTGATTTTTTTTTAGTACAAAATTTCATAAATCAGGTCTTCTGTGGATCATTTACAATCATAAAGGCTAAATTCAAATTCTATATTTTACAAACAAGTCTGAAAAAGGAGAGAGTAAAGTATGGAAGAATGGTCTCTGGATGTTACTACTGGCCTCAAAAAAGTAGTGCTACAGATCTCTGTGCAAAGAGAATATGCTGTTCAAACATTTTCCTATTTCAAGGCATGAAAATATTATATTGAAGAAACAGGAAAATTTCTTGTAACAAATTAAAGATAGGTGCAAACACACCAATCCCTGTCTAACAGTATATAAAGCATATTGGGCTCAGAATTTGTCTGTTGCTAGCACCTTGCTTTCATACTGTATCCTTATCAAATAATCAGATTGAAAATTCAAATCATTAGGAAAAAAAAATCCCTAGTGGCCATACCTCACTCCCCTATGTTCAGATTTTCACGAGTTTACAAGTAAATCGAGGTTGTCCTCTGAAGATACTTAACTACCTCCTGCCAGGAAGGTGAATGCCATTAACTTGGGGCAGGAAAGGCAGTAAGAGCTCCAGTTGTGCAAAAAGTGAGAAGTGGTCAGAGGGGATTAGTGGATGTGGGCAGCCGCTGATGTTATTCTCAACCAGCCAGTGGTGGTCCAGAGGTCCTAGGATGCCTAACGTGTTCAGCTGAGGTTTGGAATAGAAGATGTAGTCAATAATACCCTGAAAAACAGGAGGGAAAGAAGATAAGGCCCCACATAAGGTAACACTAAAATACTGACTGCTTTCAAGACACACACCCTTACAGTAATGTAAGGGTAAACAAAACAAATGAAATGTCCTAGCTTGTGGAAAAAGTCTGTACTACATAAACAAAATGGTTCCCCAAATGTCAAATCTAGCAGAATAAAGCATTCTTCCTCCTGTCTTTACCAAATCTTTGATGAGACCTAAAAGACCCTTTAGGACTTCAGTCCCCAACCCCTGTGCCAATGCACGGTACTGGTCAGTGGCCTATTAGGAAAACAGCGCCACGCACCACTGCCTGAGCTCTGCCTCCTGACCTCTCCTCAACCCTTGCCCCATCAGTGGAAAAATTGTCTTCTAAGAAACTGGTCACTGGTGCCAAAAAAATTAGGACTGCTGCTTTAGGACACAGCTTTTGTGTCTTTCCTAACCTAATTTGTGCCATTGTCCCTTGCTCTCTACCCTGTTGCCATTACTAGCCTTTGGGGGTGGAGAAGTTTGTAGTGCCAGATTCTTCCCTATGTTGTACTTTCTAAAGACCTTCCTGAATCCTGCTCCCACACACTTAATACCATTTACCACCAATTCTTTTGCTAATGCTCATCCCAATTACATACTCATTTGTGTGGCCAAGACCTGTCTTTCCTACCAGACCATAGCTGCATGAGGGAAGGCTATCTCCACCTGCCCTGCATCTCCTCAGCAGCACCCAGCTGTGGGATCCACTACATAGTGAAAGTGACATAGCTCTAAACAATCACTGATATTAAAAATGATGAGATGGCTGGGCACGGTGGTTCACGCCTGTAATCTTAGCACTCTGGGAGGCCGAGGCAGGAGGACTGCTTGAGCTCAGGAGTTCGAGACTAGCCTAAGCAAGACTGAGACCCCATCTCTACTAAAAATAAAAAATTAGCCAGGCGTGGTGGTGTGCACCTGTAGTCCCAGCTACTCGGGAGGCTGAGGCAGGAGGATCACTTGAGCCCAGGAGTTTAAGGCTGCTGTGAGCTAGGCTGACGCTATGGCACTCTACTCAGGGCAACAGGGTGAGACACACTCTCTCTCTCTAAGACAAAACAAAACACAATGATGAGAGTCACTGAGAAAAAGCTCCATATTGTAAACTGTTGACTGTGTAAGAAGGCACATAAAGATAAGATATATATCTTATGAGAAGCGAACTCTGACCTTTTTCTTTTGCCCAAATTTCTTTCTAAGAGGCCTAGTGAGTCATGCCTACAAACAATAAAATCTCACTAAACAGGTTTTGTTAACCTGATATAATGTGGTTTACTTCCCAACCTGATTCTGGTATAGCCACATGAAAGACAAAAGATCTCCTTAGTCTTAAGTCAAGCAGCCTAGCAGACCCCTATCTTAACTGAAGTACTCCTTTCCACTGACTCCAGGTCTTTAGACAAAGCTTTACTCCTTCAGCCACCTATCAACTAAAGAATCCCTAAAACCCACCTATGACTTGTAAGCCCCCACCTTTGAGATGTCCCACCTCTTCTGGCCAAACCAATGTATGCCTTCCATGTATTGATTTATGACTTTATGTGTAATTCCTGCCTCCCTAAAATGTATAAAACCAAACTGTAGTTCAACCATGGCTAGACCACTTGCTCAAGGCTTCTTGGGCATGGCTCCAGGCCATAGTCACTCATACTCTGTTCAGAATAAACCTCTTTAAATTATTTTAGAATTTGGATTTTTCCATCCATACTTAGAAACGTTTAAAAATGGCTAATATAAACCACATTTTGGCACACAAAAGAGTACGGTTTCAGTTAATTTAAAATATAAAAGTGAGACCCCATCTCTACAAAAAATTAAAAAAAAAAAAATTTAGCCAGGTATACATAGTGGCATGTGCCTATAGTCCCAGCTACTCAGGAGGCTAAGGCAAGAGGATTGCTTGAGCCCAAAGGTCTAAGGCTGCAGTGAATTATAACTATGCCACTGCATTCCAGCCTGGTTGACAGAGACCCTCTCTCAGAAAAGATAAGAAAAAATAAAAATAAAAAACTGCTGTCAAAAATTTCATGATTGCTTAATTCCAGTCTGCATAAATATCCACGTTCCACATTTGAAAGACATACTGAAGTTACAAGACTTGCCAGTAAAATGAATTTTTTAATGAAAAAATTTAATGAATTTTTTAAAAGCATATCAATAATCTCAAGACACACCTTGAAATCAAATGTGTAATTCGTGTAAGGCATCAGGCCACTCTCATAGGCACTCTTTAACTTGAAACCATGAGTGATCCTTCCATTGGTTGTTCCATTCTTCCCATTGCAGCTGAAATTTGTAAGACTTTCATTATATCTCAGTTCCTTAAAGTCTTTATGATTTGTTTCTACTCCACCAGTGCTCAAATATTCTACAACACCTATAATGAAGAGAAAGTTACTTTTTTCATTGTCAAATATGGGATACACTGTACAAAAGGTAATTTAAAAGGTCATGCAATAGTAAATAGTTTTAAACCACACATATTCCTACTTTCTAAAATGTCTCATTTTTGTACACTTGTCAGAACTTGTCCACATCTATTTTTACATGTAATCACTGTATACTGAGTATTTTACACTTTGCTTGTTTTATTTAATACTATACCATGTGAACATATGTGCCTTCCCAATTATCTTTCTTTAATGGCTGCATAATACAACTGGGCTGGTGTACAATATTTGCTAAACTACTTATTTTTAAAAATTCACGTTGTTTCCACTTTTTAAAAAGAATTAAAGATAACACCATAATAAATATCTTAGTATGCAGGTTTCTGCTTATGCTAAATTATTTAGTTGGTATAAAAATCCCAAGACTGAGATTGAATGTGCCATTTTCGAATACTGCCAACTATGGAAGATCATGCCACCAGTTAGTTCCAGAGCAACTTCACCATCCATGTACACTGTTTTCCCAATTTCTTCTCTTTTTTGCCCCCTCCCACCACGTTTTCCCAATTTCTTAAGCATAAGATGGGCTCTGCAAATATATTTTAACTTTCATTTAATTAGTTAGCAAGGCTGGACATTTCCCCACGTGTCTGCTATTAAAATACTGTATTTTTTAACTCTGAAATGGGTGTCAGATGTGTCTTATTTGACTAAATTCTCTCCTTGCCTCCCAGATGCTTTGTAGCTACACAGAGGGTAGAATGCATGCAGAGAATTTGCCAGAAAATAATCCTCAACGACTTCAGTTGCAGTAATCTCCAGACACCTTGATAAAATGGACTGAAGAATTACAGTTCTTAGATACCTTTATTTTCCCTGAAAACAAGTTTAACAGTTTCTTTCTTCTTAATGGATCTTATCAATTGTGATGGCAATACTGTGCTACCAAATTTACCTATTCCAAACGTGTGTCCAAGGAAAAGTATTCTTGTGTATGAGCATAAAAAAGGAAGAAATATTTACTCTGATAGTACAAAGGCTGTGGTTTATTATGTCTCCTATCTGTGGAAAAGTATTCAAGATCAAGCTTTTTGTATTCTACATTGTGATAAAATTCAAGATCCTTGCTCTTTGTTAAAAACCACTTGACTGATTTGTGTTAAGGAGCTCAATTTCCACCTGGAGTTGTCTTTTCCTGATCAAGTCACACATACACAAAATTGAGATCCTATAATATATAGTTCAAATTTAAACTGTAATATATTATCATATGCTGGAATCCCAAAGCAGCTGTCTTAATAAACCTTTTCAGAGTCTGGATTATATATGACTTGCAGATAATAAAATACAATCACCTACGTGTTTACTGAAGATGATAATAATATCCTTCCTCCTTAGGGTTCCATAATACTATATCATTTTCAAAACAGTTTCCCCCACCCCACACAAAAAAATTTTTAACCTGCTCATGGCTGCCACTACAAACTGAATTTTCATTTTGACTAAACTTGGAATGATCAGACATAATACATTACAAAAATGTAATTTTAAGTCAAAAAGCATTCTATATAAATCAACATTCTTTTCTTACCAGAGTCTGGCAAAGAATTAAGATCTGCACATAACACAAGTGGAATAGTTCCAAATTCTCCCAATACACTGGATTTGAGGTTTCTAGAGGCTTTATCAATAATGTTCTTCACTTCTGAGAGGAACATCATAGTTTGCACCAACTTCACATCAGAGTATTCAGGGTCCCAATGCATGTGAGCATTAGCCACAAGAATAAGTTGTTTTTCTGTTCCAAGATGTGGCTTTCCAGCTACATTAAATGAAAAGAAAACAAACAAACAGACAAAACCCACCCATCAGCCCATATGTTTTTACAGAGTCTGAAAGCAAATAATATCTCAAGAGTCTCAGAATAGGAAAGATACCTAAAATTCATCTGACAATTTCCCACCTGATAACTGAATATGCCCTACAACAAATCTAAGAAATAGACATCTAAACCTCTGGCTGATACTTTCAGCATAGGACATTCAGTCCTACCTATCTGGGACAGCTTGATATTTAAAGTTGTTTCCTTGAAACTTTTGGTCTTAGTTTGGATGTCCTAAATCAAGCTTCACAAAATTAAATCTAAACCCGCTTTCTCAGTTGTATTTAAGACAGTCATTAAGTTCACTTTCGTCTTTTCTATCCACATTAAATATTCCCAGTTCCAACTGTTCAAGTGAAGGAAGTTTCAGTTCTCAGCATAATGGTCATTTCTAAATTTACTTTCAATTTGAAATAAGTTGTCCATTTATCCACAACTAAAGAACTTTAAAATAACTATTTTAAGTAGATCAGGAAGAGAAGTTAGCTTACATAATAACTTTGGTGCCAAGAAATTATGGGAGTATATGGAGTTCTTACCCCTGAGCAGTTATTTTAATGATTATTTACTTCAGCATTTCTTTTATGAGAAAAATCCTTAAGAGTAAAAAAAATTTTTTTTTGCTTTATGCCCTTCAAGGTTTTTAATACATTTCTGGGTAATGCTTTCTCATCTTAAGCTTTGTGGTAGAGAAAAAAGACATGATATTTTATAAAAGACAAATTCTCACTGAGTTTCTTCAGGTGTTAGACAAGACCAATTAATACACAATGAAATTTCTGCTTTCTATTCTTTTTGAAGATATCTAGTAGGAACTATTAAATTTTGGAGGTCAATTTTACAGAAAGTGAAAAGGGTCACTCACATGACATTTCAATCAATTCCTTTCGAAGTTCTAGCAGTACTGCAACTCCAATGTTATCTTTTGTCATGACTCTGTTCAGCATAGCTTCAGACCCTTCTGAATTTGCCATTGCTAGCTGATTAAATTCAACAGTGTGTTTCTGAACCAAAGTAAATCTAAAACAAAAACAAAAACACACACACAAACATAGAACTGGGAATACCAACATGTTACCTGTGTGGGAAATGTAGTTTTCCGAAACTTCCTTAACAGATACAATGGCACTTAAATCACATTATGGGAAATCCTCCACATTTAGCACCAACTTTCCCACATCCATATAAAGTTGTTCTCAGTTTGTTACTGACACAAATAACAACTCAAAAGACATTTGCAACTTAGGAAAATGTAGTCATCTTCTGTTTAGGTTTCATGTTGGAATATTCCATCTTGTAATTTTTAAACAATTCTTTGGTTCCCAAGTATGACTTTAAAGAATCCCTCTACCATCCTAGAGGGAATATTAACTACTACAAGGTGTTTCAATTAACAATTGGAGTTAATCCCTAGTAAACACCTGAAGAAACAGCAGCACTTTCAGTATTTCTCCAAAACAAGATTATTCCTGATGATTAAAAACAAACAAAAAAGTCCCCAAGTCAACAGCACTGTTTTCTTGGAAAAAATATAGTGCCTCATTCTCTTATTTAATAATTAATTTCCACATCCTTGGTCCCCACCCTGCAAATTCTGAGAAAATTTTCTTTGTTAAAAATAAGATGATGCCTCAGAAAGAGAAGGCAAATAAAACAAGATAAAGAAAAAATAGGAAATTATTAAATTTTAAAAAAGGAAAAAAAAAAATAAAATGACTTACTTTTCTGTCTTGAAGAATATTGCACAGCCATCAACATGTTTTCTTTCTTGTTCTGACATTGTCCTAGCTCTAGACTTAGGACTAAAGAATCCATTATAGCCACGTTCTTTCAGTTCTACCAGAAAAAAACTGTAATACTGTTCTGTTTCAACCTCCTGAAAAATTATAAATGGTACAGTTATTTCGTAAGACATAAATCAGTCCTATATATTAACTCTGCATTTACCGTTTAAGAGCTTAAAATAATTTCAAAGAACTGATCTGCAGACTGAAGAATGTAACATCGTGTCAATGTTACCCATCTGAAACCAACCACAACACCTACTTGTCATTTTACAGGTACTAGCTGCCAATTCTTTGTTGTCTAGGAATAATGAATGGAAAGACACATACCCCTATGCTTGTACATTGCCTTATGTCTTAGAATTGATGTGGAACAAGAATCACAAAGGTAGAAGGAACTTCACAATCATAATTTAAGACCCACAGGGGGAAAGCGACTTGACCAATATCATTTACATTATTATGAGAGGAGACTAACAACCCAAAGTTACACTGCACCAGATCCAGCCTGTTTTCCACTATGTCCTAATTATTCTGGTAGCCCTGGTGGTAAAGCAAAATTATGCCTGACAATGCCAGAATTTCAGTAACTTTATCACCCAATTAAAAAACAGTGTGCAGGGACACTGGAGCGGGGAAGAATGCGAATATTTAGCTGTCACAGCAAATGTTCAAAACCTAGCCCACCCCATTTGCTTATTTGGCAGCACAGTGCTGCAAAGCAGGTAGTTCTCCAAAGATTCACTAAAAACAGAAAAAGCCAGTATTTTAAGAACTACAGAAGCTGAAACTTCAAATGCGTCAGTGTAATGTATTCCCAGTTTGCTCCTTGCTCTATCAGTGCTAGGGAATTTATGCAATCTAAATACTCTTCTGTACGACTTACCTGAAGACTTATGATATCAGCATTGCAGCTCAAGATTTCTTGAATAATGGCCTTTTTCCTGTAGTCCCAATTTAGTGCCCATGATGGACAGTAGCCATATAACTGCCGGGTCGCATATTTATCACAAAGAACATTATAGCACATGACAGAAAACAAGGCTGTAGGAAAAATAACTTATTCACACACGTGGCAGGAAAAAACTATAATTAATTTGAGTAATAGTTTTGACTTAAATGTTAAGTTTGACTTTATTCATTCAATCTATATTCACTGAAAAGCTACTATATGCCAGACGGGGGGATACAAATAAACATGGATAACAAAAGGAAGACAGACATGTGAACAAGTTAGAACACAGTGTATTACCTCCTGCAGACGGATGTATGGAAGGTCTGGAAGCTAAAAGACTAAGCTCTTGAGCCCTTCAGCCTCGAAGACCAAAGTTCCCCATTTCTACACTCCCCCTCCATACCATCAATCGTTAACGCAGGATGTGGAAACTTGACAGGAAGTTTCCTTAACAGGCATATCTAGTTTTCTTCTATAGAGCAACTGTTAGTAATTCATATAAGGGGTTTCACAGACTAAATTCTGATACACATGCCTTGGAAGCTCCCAAACTATTTTCATAGAATTTAGGTTAAAAAGTCATTAGAGGCCATTAGTTCAATTTTTCTCTCAAGTTAGAGTTTTAGCTGTCTTACAACTTTGTAATGTCAAATACATTTGAAATACGTTAGGATTTGTAAACGTCCAATATAGAAAGATTTTGATGTATTTATTATAAATGAATTTCATCAATACTCTATAGCAGGCTTTCTCAACAGTGGCCCTATCAACACTTTGGATAGGTAAAGTCTTTGCTGTCAGGGACTGCGCTGTGCACTGCAGGATGTTCAACAGCATCCCTGGCCTCTACCCACTACATGCCAGCAGCACCTTCCCCAGTTTTGGTCATCAAAATTGTCTCCAGACATTGTCAAATGTCCTCTGGGGGATAAAATTAACCCATTTGAGAAGCATTGCTTTATAGCATGCTTTCTATAGCATAATATACATCGAGGTAATTAAGTCTGTATCATTACCTCCGAAAGCAAATCAACTTTAAACATTCTATCGTAATGTTGCCCATAATCTAAAGCATGCCAAGAATACGATTAGGCTTACAGAGACCAAGTGAAAATAAGAATGAAAAAAAATAAGGCTACCAACCAGTTGGCCTTGTTCTGTCTGGTTCTTGTAACATAATCCAAGATCTTGGAGGTGGTTGTTCTGTTGAAACTAATTGAACAGAAAACACAGAATTAAATAATATTCTTACATATGTTCCTAATAAAAAGGTTTAAGCAAATGACCACTTACTTCTTTTTGCAGTACCTGACAAATTATCAAGCAAATAGTTCAGTAGCCTTCTTGTTCCATCTGGTTCCTGATAGAGGTTCAATATATCCTGGGTAAGTGGATTTCCTAGAAATATTTTTAAAATAGGTAAAATGAAACCAAGACAAATAATAAGTATTTCAAAATTTAAAAATGCACCAAAATTATCAGAAAATATCTTATACAACAATGTAATAGTTACTAGTAAAATACCAAACTATAGAAAATACTGGTTTTTTTAAATAAGTTTTTGAAGAGTAAAAATGATTCATATCATGTTCTCAAAAACTACACCAAAATCTTTCTATATGGGAAGTTTGAGGTACTCAAAAATGATTACTAATGGAATGATGTCAACTTAGAAATACTCTAGTAGTGCTCTGTATGTGTGTGACCTTGCCTCACCAAAACTTTCAATAACACAGATGGTTATAATGATCAAAAGTGAGTGAAACTGGGATTGCAGTGGTGGGAAGAGGAATTAGAGAAGGGAAAGATGAAAGCCAGTATTAATGAAATCAATCAGAGAATCAAAGGTCTAGAATGCCACAAAGCTAACAAGAAAAACATCCTAATGGCAAATGTAGTCTTGTACTTTAGATTTTTAAAAATTACACTAACTAAAGTAACAAGATGGGGTAGACTTAGTTTAAGAGTTAACTCACTTTCTTAGTGAGTTAAGGAAAATCCTGGGGCCATGAGCCATTTGTAAATTCAATAACTATTTTGTGCCAAAAACGAAAGCAAAGAGTTATATTATCTACAAAAGCCTCAAATCCTCTCAGGATTTCTTATGTACATATGAGAAGTAACAGTACGGTGCAGTGTGCTTCAAAGAGCAAAGTTTCTATCCATGCTACACAAATGGTGTGTATTATTCTGGGTGCCACAGTTTCACTTTAACAAAGACTAGATAAATTTTACGTATTGAAGAAGGCAGATAAAATAGTGAAAGACCTTAAGCATACCAAATGAAGAAAATGAAAGGATATGGTCTATAAAAATGATTACAACCTAAAGAAAAAAGTGTTTTCCCCCCCCATTCTCTCATGAAGAGTAGGCTCAGAGGCAGAACGAGGACCAAGAGATAAAATATAACAGGAAAAGCCAACTCAGAGGAGAGGAGGTTGGCAAGCAGCAAAACTATTTAAGGTGAATGTCCTGTGCTACAAGGTAGTGGAGTATCCTTCAAATAAGTTGGGTTACATGCATGGGAAAAACAGTGAGGTAGGTTTACCCTTAAGATCTCTTTCAGTTTTAAGATTCTATTATCAATTAACAGAGTGGAAATCTATTTAAAAAAAAAATATTCTGGGATTCCAAGAATTATAAAAGTAAAAATGGGCTGCTGTAAGTGCAAAGTATTTCTTCATAGGAAGATAAGTTACAAAGGCACCATTCCCTCACATGTGTACACAGTTCTTTACAGCTACCATAGGCTTTTCAAATTTACATTTAGTCAAAATTCTATGACACAGCTACAGTCATAACCTGAAAGTTATCGGGACTCTTTGCTAAACATATCTTGAGAAAATGAAGCCAACCAAAAACTTCTCAACACCAGGCAAGCAGCTATTCTAACCAGACCTACACTGATGCTGCCTTTTTGTCACTTTCTAGCTCAAGAGATATTTAGAGGTGACTACTGAGTACTTGTAACTATATGATCCTCCCTTTTAAGACCTTTCTTATTAAACTAAAAACCATCCCCCAAAGACATTTATGACTTTCTAATAAATGCATCTAAAGCCCAATGGTGTATTCCATGTCTGCTTGCTTTTGGGAATTCCTTTAAATTTAAAATTAATCTGCTCTTCCCTACCTAGAAAAAGAAAATATTATACATAGGGTAAAATTAACAATAAAATTCTGGAATTAAAACATGGCACTGAGTCCTGAGAAGTAAGGAACAAAAGTAAATGAGAGAAGTTGCTTCAGGGCAGATGGAATAAACATACTTTTCTCTATTCCTCCCACTAAGTACAACTAAAAATCCTGTACATTATGTGTAAAACAAACATAAGAATCTGAAAGAAGACAGAAGGCAGAATGGCTAAAGAACTCAGAACCTGAGGAATGACAAAGTGGTGAGTTTCCTGAGTTTACCTCTTGCCTCATTTATGCCAGGCATGGAGCTAAAACCAGCAACACAAAAACACCAATTGGTGCAGACCAAAAAACACCCAACAAAAGCTAAAGGACCAGGAAAGGGCTGCCTAAAAAGATAAAAGCTTTAGATAAGAACCACCCTACTCCAGCTAAACACCAAAGAAAAAATGTGGCCCGATCTCTATCCATGACAGCAAAGACCAAGTGGGGAGCCTAGACTTCCACCCTCATTAGAAAGCTAGTAGGTGCTCGCTCCAGTGCCCCTACTGGGGCAGTGTCAGAGCCAACTTCAACCTCCTTCAGGCAACAAGCTCCTCCTCCTCAGTGAGTACTAAGGCTTCCCTTCACTTCCTCTGTCTGTCAGAGGTGGCCAAAAAGTCGACTTTCACATCTCCAGGGTAATGAGGCCACATCAATGTAGTGTCTGTGGAGACCATATGGGGAGCCAAAGTTGCCACCCCTGCCCAGCCGTCCTGACAGGTGTCAACAGAGGCTAAGTGGAACCTGAACTTCTACCTCTGCTGGCAGTAAGGAGACAGTGCCCCTGCTCCTCTTGCCAGAGCAGTGTTAGAGAAAGCCAGCTAAAATAAAGTTTAAATAAAATATAGTCTCATAACATAATACGAGTAAGTCCAGTTTCAAGAGAAAAACGCTCATCACACCAAGAACCAGGAAGATTTCAAAAGAAAAGAGATGAATAATAGATTCTAATACTCAGATGACAGAAACATTAGAATTAGCTGACCAAGATAAAGCAGTCAGGATAAAAATGCTTCAATGAGAAATCACAAACATGCTTGAAATAAATGAAAAAACAGGAAGAATCAGCAAAGAAAAACAAAGTTCTGGCAAATAAATAAAATATATTAAAAATCAAATGGAAATACTAAAACCAAAAAATAAAAAGCTCAGTAGATGGGCTCAAGAGCTGAGTAGAAGGAGAAAGGAATCAGTGAACTAGAAGACAGAATAGAAATAATGACCCTATATAAAAGACAGAAAGAAAACAGACCCCCTCCCCCAAAAAAGAACAAAGCCTCCAGGACTCCTGGGATTATAACAAAAGATTTAACGTTTATATCATCAGGGGCTTGGAAGCAAAGAAGATAGTATTGAAAAAGCATTAAAAAAAATAAATAACCGCTGAAAACTCTCAAACCTGGGCAAGAAATATAAACCTACAGATTCAAGACACTGAGTGAATCCTCAAACAGGAAAAAACCAAAGGAGCCCACAGCAAGTAAGACATATCATAATTAAACTTCTGAAAACAAAGAAACAAATCTTAAAAGTAGCTAGAGAAAAATGACAGCTTATCTGTAGCGGAAAAAAAAATACTGGAATCATAGCTGATTTCTCATCACAAACCATAGAGGCCAAATGGAAGTGACACAATATTTTTTAAGTGCTGAAAGAAAAAACCTGTCAAACCCAGAATCTTATATTCAGGGAAAATATCCTTCAGGAATGAAAGCGAAATAAAGATATTCTCAGATGAGGCAAAACTAAGAGAAATCTGCTGTCAGTAAAACCTGCCCTAAGGAAACCAATAAAAGAAGTTCTCTAAATAGAAAGGAAATGATAAAAGAATGAACCTTGGAACATTAGAAAAGAAGAAAAAAAGATGGTAAACAAAAAATATGGGCAAATATGTGCTTTCCTTCTCTTATACTTTCTTTTCTTTTCTTTTCTTTTTTTTTTTTGAGACATCGCACGGGCTAGAGTGCCATAGCATCAGCCTAGCTCACAGCAACCTCAAACTCCTGGGCTCAGGTGATCCTCCTGCCTCAGCCTCCTGAGTAGCTGGGAACTACAGGCATGCACCGCCATCCCAGGCTAAGTTTTCTTTTCTTCTATTTTTAGTTGTCCAGCTAATTTCTTTCTATTTTTTAGTAGAGACGGGGTCTTGCTCTTGCTGAGGCTAGTCTTGAACTCCTGACCTCAAGCAATCCTCCCACCTCAGCCTCCCAGAATGCTAGGATTACAGGCGCTTTTGTAAGCCGCCACTCCTGGCCTCCTGTCACACTTTCTAAATCATATTTGGCAGTTAAAAAAATTATGTAACACTGATGTGATTCTAAATGTACATAGAGGAAGTGTTTTAAACAAATACATTATAAATGGGGGCAAATAGAAGGATGTAAATAAAGAGAGTTAAGGTTTCTGTGTTTCACTTGAACTGGTAAAATACCACCACTAGACTGTGATTAAGTTACACATACACAATGTACTGCCTGGAGCAACCAACTAAGAATCTATGCAGATATACTCAAAATACCACAGATAAAACAAATATCGAAAAAAATGCTTAGGAAACCCACAGGAAGGCAGGAAAAAGAAAACAGAATAACAGAAAATGGGATGAACAAATAGAACACAATAAATGAAATGCCAGACTTATACCTTATCAATAACTACCTTAAACATAAATGGTCTAAATATACCAGATTAAAAGACAGATTGGCAGAGTGGATTTAAAAACATGACCCAACTATATGCTGTCCACAGAAACTCACTTCAAATATAACAACACAGGCAGGAAAGGAATGGAAATACATCTGTATCACATATAATTTGAACAAAGGCAAGCAGCTGTGTGGCTATATTAATATAAAATAAAGAGGACTTCAGAGGAAATAAAATTGCCAGAGACAGAGAGTGATATTACGTAATGACAAAGTGTCAATCCCCCAAGAAGACACTGCAATTTTAAATGTTTCCAAGCAACAGAACTGTCAAATATTTTAAGCAAAAGTTGATAGAACTGAAAGGAAAATAGATAAATCCACAATTATAGTTGGAGACTTTAACATCCCTCTCTTAACTACTGATAAAATTTGATAAAAAACCTCAACACTATCAATCTAACAGACATTAGCTTAATATACAGGATCTAACAGACATTCATAGAACATCTTGCCCAGTAACAAAATACATATTCTTTTCCAGTGCTCAAGGAACACATACTAGGATAGGCTAAATCCTAGGCCATAAAACAAACTTGAACAAATTTAAAAGAATTAAAATGATATAGAATGTATACTCTGACCACAATGAAATCACATTCCAAATCACAAACTGAGCTAGGTGTGATGGTGCATGCCTGTAATCCCAGCTATATTCAGGAGGCTGGGGCAGGAAGATGGCTGGAGTCCTAGGAATTTGAGGCCAGCCTGGGCAACACAGTGAGAACCCATCTCTTAAAAGCAAAACAAATCAAAGCAAAAAACCATAACTGAAAGACAATAAGAGAATCTCCAAGCACTAGAAAAATTCTAAATAATCCACAGGTCAAAGTCTCAAGGGAAATTTTTAAATGTACTGAGCAAGTGTAAATGAAAATATAACCATTTCAAAATTTGTGGCTTGGCATAACTAAAGCAGAGCCAAGAGATACATTAGAAAAGAGGAGAAGTCTCAATTCAATAATCTAAACTACCACCTCAAGGATCTAGAGAAAAAGAACAAAATAAACCCAAAAGCAGGAAGGAAGGAAATACCAAAGAGCAGAAAGTCATGAAATTGAAAACTGAAAAATAGAAGAAATTTTTTAAAAAGCTATTTCTTTGAAAATATCAATAAAACTGACACACTTGTAAGCAAGACTGACAAAGAGAAAAGACAAAAATTACCAATATCAGTAATGAAACAGGGTATCACTATAGACCATGCAGACAGCAAAAGGATAAGGAAACATCACAAACAACCATATATATGTGTGTGTGTGTATATATATATCTACAGATATATATGGACCACTTCCTCAAAAAAAGACAACTGTCATAACTAACTCATTATGAGAAATAGATAATTTGAATAGTCCTACAGCTATTAAGAAAAGGAATTTGTAATTTTAAAATGACCAAAAGAGAAGTCTCCATGCTCAAATGTTTCCACTGGAAAATTCTAGCAAACACTTAAAGAAGAATTAGTATCAATTCTACAGAATTTCTTCCAGAAGACGGAAGGGAATACTTTCAAATTCATTACATGAAGCTAATACACTCTGCTACCAAAAACAGAGTATAAATATAAAACACACAAACCAAAACTACAAACAATCCTCATGCACAGAGGCAAAAATTCTAAAGATGACATGATTTTCTACACAGTAAAGCCCAAGAAATCTACAAAAAACCAAAAACCTTCTAGAACTCCTGGAAGTGAGTTCAACTAAATGGCAGGATATAAGATAAACATTAAAAAACCCACTGTACAATCATGTACCACATAATGCTTTGGTCAACGATGGACCACGTCCCGTAAGACTATAATATTGTATTTTACTATATCATTCTATGTTTAGATACACACATACTTATGGCTGCCTACAGTACTCAGTATAGTAATATGCTATACAGGTTTGTAGCCTAGGAGCAATAGGGTATCCTATATAGCCTAGGTGTGTAATAGGCTGTACCATCTAGGTTTGTGAAAGTATGCTCTGTGATGCTTGCACAATGATGAAATCATCTAATGATGCATTTTTCAAAACTACCCCTGTGGTTAAGCAACAGATGACTACTTCTATATACTTGGAATAACATGCATGAAAAGCAAATTTTACAATACAATAACATTTACAATCACTCAAAATAAAAACAAAAAGACTTAGGTATAAATCTAACAAAACAAGCACAGGCCTTATATGCCCAAAACTACAGAACATTGATGAAAAAAGTGAATGAAGACCTAAATAAACAGAGACATAAAGCATGTTCATAGATTGACTCAACACAGTAAAGATGTCAATTCTCCCAATTTGATACACAGGTTTGACATAATTCCCATAATACTCCCAGCAATATTTTTTTTTGCAACAATAGACTAAAGTTTATAAAGAAAGGCAAAAAAACTAGAAGAGCTACAACAATTTTGAAAAAGAAGACTAAAGTTGAGGAATCAGTCTACCCTATTAAGACTTATAGAGCTACAATTAACTGTGTGTTTGTTGGAAGGATAGATACATAAATCAATGAAACAGAACAGAACAGAGAACCCAGAAATAGATCCACACAGATATGTCCAACTGATTTTTGACAAAGGTGCAAAAACAGTTCAATGGAGGTAAGACAGTCTATCCAAAAACTGTGCTGGAGCCATTGGAACATCCATAGCAAAAATAAATAAAGCTTAAACTAATCCTCACATTTTTAACTCAATTTTAAATCAAAGTGGATCACAGACTTAAATGGAAAACATAAAACTTTTAGAACAAAACATAGGAGGAAATCTTTGGGATTTAGAGCTATTAAAGAGTTCTCTGATTTGGCAGGATCCATAAAAGAGAAAAACCAATAAATGGACTCCATCAAAATTTAAAACTTCTACTATGCGAAAGGTCCTATTAAAAGGATGAAATGACAGGTTACATACTGGGAGAAAATATGTGCCAAACTACATATCCAACAAAGGACGAGTATCCAGAATATATAAAGGACTCCAATAAACAAGCAAACAATCCAATTAGAACATGGACAAAGACATGAAGAGATATTTAACAGAAGAAAAAAATACAGACAACAAATAGCACATGCAAAGATGTTCGATATTTTCAGCCATCAGAGAAATAAAATCAAAATCATGAGATATAACTAAACATCTAATAGAATGGCTAAAATAAAAACAGTGACAACACCAAATACTGGTGAGGATGCAGGGAAACGGATCACCCCCACACTGCTGGTAGGAATGTAAAACAGTACTGTCACTATGGAAAATAGTTTTGCAATTTCTTAAAAAATTAAACACGCAACCCCCAAATGACCCAGCAATTGCACTCTTGGGCATTTATCCTAAAGAAATGAGGACTTACATTCACACAGTAACCTGCACATGGAATGCTCATAGCAACTTTACTCATAACAGCCACAAACTGGAAGCAACCCAGATTTCATACTATGGAATACTACTCATCAATATAAAGGAACCAACTGTCAATACATGCAACAACCTGGATGAATATCCAGAGAATTAATCTCTGAGTGGAAAAAAACAATCTCAAAAAGGTTACATACGGTATGATTCCATTTAATAATATTCCTGAAACAGGGAAATTATAGAAGTAGAAAACGAATCAGTGGTTGTTAGGAGAGAGCTGGGGCAGGAAAAAATCAGGTGTGGCTATAAAAGGGAAACAAGGGGATCCTTTGGTGATGGAAATGTCCTGTATCCTTGTAAAAGTGGCAAATAATTTGTATGTATTTATGAGGTATGATGCAATGTGATGATACATGTATATATTATGGAATGGTCATATCAGGCTAATTAACATATCCATCACCTCAAACACTTATTTGTGGTAAGAACATTTAAATCCATTCTTTTAGCCATGTCAAAATACACTTCATTATTATTTAACTGAAACTTTGTACCCTTTGACCAGCATCTCCCCTTTAAACCCCACCCACAATCCCCAGCCTCTGGTAACAACCATTTCTGCTCTCTACTTCCATGAGTTTGACATTTTAAGATTCCACATGAAAATGAGATCATGCAGTATGTGTCTCTCCATGCCTAGCTTATTTCACAGAATGTTCTGTATCTTGACTGTTCTGCTTATGATACTGTGAAACTATAGTTTTGAAAGATAGTATCATTGAAGGAAAATGGGTTAAGGGTACAAGGACTATTCTGCATTATTTCTCACAAATGCATGTGAATCTACAAGCATCTCAAAATAAAAAGTTTAAGTAAAAAAAAGTGAGCATCTAAAGTCACAGCCCTGTCTTTCACCACAGCACAATTTTGAAGAATGTTAAGAAATGGGGGGCAGGGGGGCAGCGGAAGCAAAGCATGCAAGCCTTATACAATCAACTTTAAAAAAAATTGTCTGAACTGATTCATGAGGCAGAAAAATTGGCTCTGTATGAATGTATTTTGTAGCAAATCGACTTGACTATGAAGTGATACATTTTTCTCTCTTCCAAATAATTAAGAGGTACCATGAGAAATAAATGATAGAAGTTTTCAGAAAGAGCAAAGATGATATAATCACTCTAAGAAGTAGCTGGCACAACATGAGAATTAAAGAATAAGCTGCCAAAGCTCAGAAAAACAAGATTTATTCAAAAAAAGGTGAAATCAGTGAAAAGAAGACTGCTATTACAGACAGATGTGTAATACTGTCCAACAGGATATCTCAGATAAACAAATGTCTCTTTGAAACTATACTTCCAAGGAAGAAACATAAAAGTCTAGCTGTAAAAGAATAAAGGATATTTTTGAAATGGAAGAGCAAGAGATCATCAAAAATGAAGGTGCCATAAAGACTGCCCTACCCCTGCAAATGTTTACATTTTAGAGGCTTTTATGCACATTAAATCAGTATGAAAATTTGTGACTAATGACCCTATCTTCAAATAAAGTTAGTGAAAATTCTTAGTGAATACAAATTATGGTTTGTAAAATATATTCTATAAAATTATGAAACTCTGAACTGGAAGGACATAAAACAGTAGCTGTCTCTGCCATGAGAAGGACTGAAAGAGTAATAAAAAAGCCTCAACATTTTGTAATGTTTTATTTACTTTACATTTAAAAATTAACAGAAAACTGACAAAATATTCATTGTTAATTCTGGTGGTCAAGCATATGGACACACTTTGTTATATAGTATTTTTCTGTTCTTCAAATTTAAAAACAGAATACAAAGAAAAAGGACTAGGCTGTGAGATACAACAGAAAACAAATCATTTTACATTTCACTGGCCTTTATTTTAATAAGCATCAGCCAGTCCAGCCCACATATAAAAAACTTCGCAAAAAACCATTTATACAGCTGATGTTTGTTGAATATGGTTTTACATTTGTAAACATATATTTGTATTTTTATTTTTTAAATACTCTTTTTTGATAAATGAAATGGATTTATAGGAATAAAATGTAATTTTAAGAAATAAGAGTGCAATTCTTGATCTCTTCATCCAGTAGCCTTTTGTGAAGGTAGCAACTATACAGTAGGCAGGACACACCTCCAAGACTGGTGAAGGATCACTTAGTGTGATAAAAAATTTATAGGCATTAACATATTGTTAAAATGTGACTTTTAATCTTGCTTTGGCTTAAATAATATATATTTCCAATAGTTCTTGCTGGATCAATTATGCCCCCAATTGCTAACATATTAACCAAGTCCTCATAAATTAAACTTGAAAAAATATGCTTAAATCCTGATCTTTATTAATTAGCAGGCTCAAATGGATTTCTGTACTTTATGAAGAATCTCCATTTTTTGAGATTTGAACATAAGGAAAAAAAGCTGCTTATAACATAATGAAATAAAGAAAGTATATCCTCAGGAATGTATCATTAGAACACAGGGTTGATTAAAACACAGGCCAGAAAAACAAGGCTGGGCCAGGAGCAAAATAGAATTCAAAAAACTAGTAGACAGTCTACCCATGAACAAACGAGAGAAAACCATTGGGACACATTTAAGAAACTGATAAAGTCTAAGGAAAAGTGAGCCTGCCAAAAAAAAAAAAAAAAAATCCCTTGGCAAAAGGATCCTTATAGCTTCTTTAGATCCAAAGACATACATACAAACCATAAGAAGCACAAATATGGAAGTCATACCTTTCAGGCCTAAAGTCTGCAACTGAAACAGTTTTCCCAGTTCAAAAGGTAGAACTCGTAACAGGTTGTTATTTAAATGGAGCTCCCTGTTGATGTAAAAATTCCAGGAATTCAGAAAACATATTAACCTTTAACTGTTAAAGTCAACAATGTAATTTCTAGGAATATAAGCCACTAAGAATGACAAAATTTCATATTATATTCCAATGTCTAGTACAATGCTTCATGAATTCTACGTGGTTAAAATAAAACCAACTGCTATATGGCGGGAGGTAGCGGGGGGCGGGGGGAACCAACTGCTATAGAGCAATACTTTTGTAAAATACAGGAAAAAAACGAATTACTAGAAAAATGAAACAAGGAGATGAAAGACTAAATATAAACCTCTAATTAAAAAGTATTAGATTCAACAGATAAAACAGCCTAACGTGAACTATTTAAAGAGAGGCTGTGCCCAGTGGCTCATGCCTGTCATCCTAGCACTTCACAGGATGCTCGGGTGAGAGGATCGCTTGAGGCCAGGAGTGCGAGGTTGCAGTGAGCTCTGATGATGCCACTGCAATCTAGCCTGGGTGACAGAGTGAGACTCCATCTCAAAAAAAAGGAACTAAAATGATAAAATGATCATGTAGTAACAACTCAAAACTCAAAAGAGTTTATGATAGCTGTACAATTAACTTTAGTATTATATTTACTAAAGTTTCACTTTAGAAAAAACAGCAGCTGTATTAACTACTCATGGCCATTTAAGTAATTTGTTTTATATAGATAACCATAATATAAATATCAAAGAAGTCTTCAGTGGGGCGGGGAGACTCAGAGACCCAACAATGAGATACTGGCAATTTCCTAAATTAAGTTTTATTTATCAATTTTGTGTGTGTGTGTGTGTGAGACAGAGTCTCACTGTGTTGCCTGGGCTGGAGTGCTGTGGCGTCAGCCTAGTTCACAGCAACCTCAAACTCCTGGGCTCAGGCAATCTTCCTGCCTTAGCCTCCCGAGTAGCTGGGACTACAGGCATGAAACACCATGCCCAGCTAATTTTTTCTATATATTTTAGTTGACCAATTAATTTTTTTCTATTTTTAGTAGAGACAGGGTCTCGCTCTTGCTCAGGCTGGTCTCGAACTCCTGAACTCAAACGATCCTCCAGCCTCAGCCTCCCAGAGTACTAGGATTACAGGTGTGAGCCACCGCGCCTGGCCTATTTATCAATTTTTAAGTACGAAGGAAAACTATTTCTGTAACCTTTGGTTCTTGAAATTTAAGTCAATCTTGGTCACTACTGAGAAAACCAAAAGTCTGTATGGCCATAAAATGAACAAGAAAAAGTAGTTCTGAATAACTGGGGTTCCTGTTTAATCTTCAAATACATACATGGAAAAGAAAGTTCTTCAAGTAAATTTGTTACAAAGGACTAAAAGTGATTATATTATATACTCAATAATTAATCCTAGAAAAATGTCAAAAGGCTAGACTGGGAGCAATAAAGTCAAAGGAACTTTCATGAAGTCCTTATTCATTTTTACTATATAGCTAACGGCAGAAGGCAGGAGAAAACCCAGTGGAAACCATGGAGAAAAGGCAGGTACTATGAAATGGGTAAGATATTCCATCGAGATTAACGTAAGAGCTGGAATTTGGATTTTTATTTTACTTGAATAGATATTATTCATCTTATAAAACAGATGTAATTAAAAAAATAGTAATTACCATTTGTTAAAATACAGTATGTGCATACAGGGTGCTAGTGGCTTTTTACTCATTATATCAAATATCCCTAATCCTGGGTTAAGAAGCTTGCCCAAGATCACACAACTTGGCCAGGCGAGGTGGCTCTCACGCTTGTAATCCTAGCACTCTGGGAGGCCAGGCAGGAGGATCGCTCAAGGTCAGGAGTTCAAAACCAGCCTGAGCAAGAGCAAGATCCGTCTCTACTAAAAATAGAAATTAAGTGGCCAACTAAAAACATAGACAAAAAAAAATTAGCTGGGCATGGTGGCATGTGCCTGTAGTCCCAGCTACTCAGGAGGCTAGGCAGAAGGATTGCTTCAGCCCAGGAGTTTGAGGTCGCTATGAGCTAGGCTGACACCACAGCACGTTAGCCCGGGCAACAGAGTGAGACACTGTCTCAAAAAAAAAAAAACCAAAACAAAAAAGATCACACAACTTGTAACTGGCAAAGTCAAGGTTCCAACCTGAACTCCATGTGACTCTAAATCCTATACATCACCCTATAATCCTCCAAATTTAATAACTAACTCAGCTTCTTTCAGGTCCAAGCTTTACTATTATACATACAAGCCCTGGGATGGCAAAAAAGGTTTCACCAATTGGCAATGGTTTCCTGGACCACACAGTGCTATGAAGGATGGTATGATGCCCCAGTTGTCTGTCACGGGTGAGTATGTGGGATAACACAAGTGCTTTATATTCATTTACCTCTACTATGTCCAAAAATTTTGGTTCAAGAATAAGTACATTACATAAAACATACCAATAAAAATCTCAGGCAGCAGATCTACTTAATTTATTATTTACTAGTTGACATTTGATTTTTCCCAAAAACCTTTTCACACAGTATATAGTTATGTTTACTTTTATTAAATGCTATTAAATGAACAGTGCTGTTTCCTAACAAAACAAAGGCTATAATTTTGTTTTAGGAGATATATAGACTGTATGGATTAAGTTGAATCTGCATACCTGAGTGATACCATGTTTCCGAGTTCTGCCGGTAAACTACGGATTTTATTAGATGACAGGTCCAGATACACAAGATTGTGAAGCTTGGCAATGTCTGAAGGAATGCGGGACAGGGAATTGTCACTCAAATGCAAAGCTGTCAAGTGAGTTAATGACCATAAAGACGAGCTTAAGCTTCTTACTTTTCCTGTAAAAGAAGATAAAAATGGGGAAGGATTATATAGTGTTCTGTACAATTTGTTTTGTGGATTAAATAAGACTTAGATGTTTTGATGAATAACTTATTATCCAAAAACTTGTGGGAAGGAGCAAAAAGGGGACATCTTACCTATTCTCAAACAATTCACTGCTACAATTAAGTTATAAACTCTCTTAGCAGATTAAACCAAAAATTTAAGTTAATATATCAATATTTAGATCGCATCTTTATTTTTAAGAGCACAACGGGAAAGAATTTACCTTTTAAAGGACCTCAAATATGAGAGAAAAGGTAAAAATAATTTATAGTAATGATAAATCCAATATTTGAACATTATGATTCATTTGGATTTATGCAAAACAAAAACAAATTCTAGTACCTCAGAGGCTGTTCATATCTGTACCCCAGAAAATAAGAATTTTGCCTTAAAGCAAAAAGGAAAGTAAGATATTCTGTTTAGTTGCGTTTTACGACCAGAGTACCCAAGGGATAATTGCACCAAAAACCATGTAACTAAATAAAATCTGTACTGTATATGTATTATACAAGTAAAAATACTTGCCCAGAAATATTTCAGATATTGTCATAACTTTATAATCTAACACTAGTAGTCAAAGGATTCAGTGACTAAGAATAGAATGGTAATAACTTGCAAATGCAGTATCAATCTGTACTTTGGCACTTTTTGATAAGATGTCAATGTTTCTACAATCCATTTAAGAACTTTCCCCATAGTCCCCTAATAGCTCAGGAACTAATCTAAAACAGAATGAAATAAACAGACATAATAAAAATATTCCAGTCTTTGAAAACTGATTTTCTATTGGCTGAAAAAAGCACCCCTTGGAGACTTTTACTTCTAATCAAGATGGAGTAACAGGAACAAAATTTACTATCCCACCTACAACAACTATAATACTAGACAATAAAAATGAATCAACAAATTTCAGAGATCAGTCACCAACCAGTGCAGGAGAGTGATTCCTAAAGGGTGGGAAACAACAAGGTGGGCCCTACATTTGCCCCACCTTACTTCCTGGACAGCATTTGCAGGAGGCAGCCCAGGTTGAGCATGTGATCTCCCCCTGAGATGTGAGACAGAGAAAGTCCAGGGAAATCAAGGTAACTGGAATTCGAGAGGCAGAGTAGCAGAGAGAGAAATGGATAGACAGATGTCTGAAGATGGTCACCTCAAGTTTTCAACTGAGTGATAATGATTAGCACATGCATGTGAGAAACTGCCTGAGACAAAGGAAGACACACCCAAAAGGACTGCTGGGCAACAATCCCCAGGTTCACAAAGAACCAAGGCTAGATGTATTCCCATCAACCAGAGAGAGGACTGCTAATGGTTCCTTCTTGGGATGATGAAAATGCTCTCAAACTGATTGTGGTAAATGTTGCACAACTCTGTGAATATACAGAAAACACTAAATGTGCCCTTTAAATGGGTGAATTCTATCTCAAGCTGTTACAAAAAAGAGAAAGGCAGAAAAGTTTCCTTATTTAATGAAAACTATAAATCCACAAGCACAAAAAGCTCATTGAATCCATCAAGCATTTGAAAATTCCATAAAAAGCAAAAAAGAAAATTACAAAAAGGCATGTCTTTTTTTTTAATTAAATGGCTTAAAACACATAAAAAAGAGAAAATCTAAAAAGCGGGGAGGGGGGTGGCGCACTACATTTTATGCAGAGGAGCAAAGTTAAGATACCAACAGACTTCTCGTTGTAAACAATGCAAGAGAGATGACAGTGGAGCAAAGTCTTTAATGTACTCAAAGGGAAAAAAAATCCTGCCAACCTAGCAACTGAACAAAAATATCTTTCAGTAACGAAGGCAAGTTAAATACTTTCTCTGATACAGGTTGAGCATCCCTAATCCAAAATCCAAAAACTCCAAAATCTGCAAGTTTAAGTGCTGACATGAGATGGTGACACCTTTGCTTTCTGATGGTTCAATGTATACAAACTCTGTTTCATGCAAAAAATTATTAATAATACCGTATAAAATTAACTTCAGGTTATGTGTATAAGGTGTATATGAAACATACATGAATTTCATGTTTAGACTTAGGTCCCCTCCCCAAGATAGCCTCATCATGTATATGAAAATATTTCAAAATTTAAAAATTCCAAAATCTGAAACACTTCTGGTCCCAAGCATTTCAGATAAGGGATGCTCAACCTATATAGGAAAGCTTAAAGATTTTGTTGCTAGCAGACCTACATGATACGAAATTAAAAAAAATTCTTTAGGCAGAAGAAACAGAATATCAGATGGGAAATCTGCATTAACCGAAAGGAATGAAGAGCATCAGAAATAGTAAATTATGTGGGTAAATATAAGAGACACTTTTCTTATATATTTTAAATCTGTTTAAAAGATAATTCACTATTTTAAAAAATTAGCAACAAAATACTGTCAAGTTTATAACATGCAGAAGTGACACCACAAAAGAATAAAGGATGGGAGGAGAAAACAAAAGCGTATTGGGTGCTTATGCTATACGTGAAGCGGTGTAATATTACTTCAAAGTACACTTAATCAACTAATGAAACAAAGAATTATAGCAAAAAAAGCCAACAAAGGAGGTAAAATGGAATGATGAAAAGAAACAACACAATTATTTTGAAACACAGCAGGAAAAAAAACAGAACAATAAATGGTATGAACAAAAAACAAATATTAGGCCGGGCATGGTTGCTCACGCCTGTGATCCTAGCACTCTGGGAGGCAGAAGCGGGAGGATCCCTCGAGGTCAGGAGTTCAAGACCAGCCTGAGCAAGAGCGAGACCCTGTCTCTACTAAAAATAGAAATTAGCCGAACAACTGAACATATATAGAAAAAATTAGGCATGGTGGCTCATGCCTGCAGTCCCAGCTACTTGGGAGACTGAGGCAGAAGGATAGCTTGAGCCCAGGAGTTTGAGGTTGCTGTGAGCTCGGCTGATGCCACAGCACTCTAGCCTGGGCAACAGAGTGAGACTCTGTCTCCAAAAAAAAAAAAAAAATTAGAAAGATAAAGGCATTTTCAGTAAAACAAACAAACAAAAACCCAAATAGCAAGATGGTGGATTTAAAATCCAACCATAAGAATATTACTACATCAAAATTAAATGGTCTAAGCAATCCAACTAAAATGAACATTGTCAATTTGCATTTAAAAAGGAGCAAAACCCAATTATACACTGCCTACAAAAAACGTACTTCAAATATAAAGACAAGCAGAATGAGAGTATGAAAAAAGATAAATTATGCCAATACTAATCAAAAGACAGGAATAGCTTCATTAATATCTGACAAAGTAGATTCCAGAGCAAAGAATAAAGGAATAAAGAAAGTAATTTCATGCTGATAAAGGAGTCAACTCATCAAGAGGATATACAATCCTAAATCCTAAATGTTTATGTAGTAATTAATAATAAAGCATCAAAATACTTGAGCAAAATCTAACAGGAGAAATAGACAAATCCATAGTCAAGAGATTTCAGAACCCTTCCCTCAATTAACAATAAGAAAGAAAATCAGAAAGGATATAGATGACTTGAACACCACTACCAATAAACCAGACCTAATTTTTACTAGAATACTCTACCCAATAATAGCAGAATACACATTCTTTTCAAGGGCAGAAAGAATATTTACCAAGATAAATCACATGCTGAGCCATAAAACAAGCCTCAAAAGATTCAAAGGAACTAAAATAATAAAAAGTATGTTTTCTGACAAAAGTATGTTGCAATTAAATTAGAAATCCATAAAGGTATCTGGAAAATTCCCAAATCACAGAAATTAACTCACTGGTCAGAAGCATTCAAAAGGGTAATTATAAAGTTTCTTGAAATGAATGGAAATGAAAATACAGCATATATCTAACTTTGTAGGATGCAGCTAAGGCAATACTTAGAAGGAAATTTATAATGCTATAAATCCATACTAGCAAAAAAGTAAAGTCTCAAATCAATGACTGTGGCTTCACCTTAACTAGAGAAGGAAAAATTTAAACATAATGTAAGCAGAAGAAAGGAGATAAGCCTTAGAGCAGAAATCAATAAAATATTAACAATATAACAAGGAAAAACAGACATCCAATGAACCGAAAGCCGGTTCTTTAAGAAGTAGAATAAAACGGATAAACCACTAGCCAGATTGATCAGGAGAAAAAGAGAAAAGACACAAATAAATCTGGAATGAAAGGTAAAAAAATCACTATGTATTCTATTAATATAAATATTAAAAAGATGGGGTCATAAAATCTGTTCACATGCTTACAGTGGTTTTATTCAACAATTTTCAGAAATAGGAAATGACTGAAATGTTCTTCAACTAGGAAATGGACGAACACACAGTGCAGACACTTCAATGCTACTGAATAATGAAAACTACTCATTCACACAACTTGTATGAAATGCAAAAGGCAACATACTATATTATCCCGTATATATGACATTCTTGCAAAAAACAAAAGCAAAGGGAAAGAAAAAAGATCAGGGGCTACCAGAGGCTATTGGTGAAGGGGCTGACTACAGTCAATGGGGCTTTTGGGGGGATACAACAGAAATATTCTATGTCTTGATTTTAGTGGTTACCCAACTATATGTCTGACAAAACTTGTATAATTCTACACTAAAAAGGGTAAAATTTACTGTAGGTAACTTATACATTAATAAATTATAAAAAGATTATAAAAAATATTTCGAATGTTATTCCAATAAATTCAGACCAGAAGAAATGGACCATTTCATAGAAAGACACAAGCTACCAAAGTACACTTAAAAAGAGGTAACTTGAATAGACCAATATATATTACAGAAATTGAATCTGTACTTTAAAACCTTCCCACAAAATCTTAGAACCAGATGGATTCACTGGTGAATACATCAAACATTTAAGGATGAAATAATGCCAATTTACCCAAACTCATCCAGAAAACCAAATACAAGAAGATACTTTTCAAGTTATTCTGAAACCAACATCACCTAGATACTACCCAGATGAAAACAGTACAAACAGTACAAGAAAACCACAAAAAGTTCTTTATGAATACAAATGCAAAAATTCTTAATGAAATGTTAGCAAGTCAAATATGACAATATATTAAAAGGATAAAGGTCAAGTAAGGTTTATTCCAGAAATTCAAGGTTGAACATTAAAGTCAATGGAAATTCATCTTAGACTAAAGAAGAAAAATGTTATAATCATCTAAATAGACGTACTTTAAAAAGCATTTGACAAAATACAATATCTACTTCTGATTTTAAAAAAGAAAAAACTTAGTATGATCAGCATGGAAGTTTTGGTCTGTTCCATTTCTGATCTGGGTCAGTTCACCCTGCCACAGGCAACCTGGTGGTGCTCCACTCCTGGGAGGTCATCATATTGATACTGAACTTAGTGCAGACACCTGATAGGCATAGCACACTACAGCGCAGAACTCCTGGGCTCAAGTGATCCTTCCCACCTTAGTAGGAGTAGCAGCTGGGATTACAAGCATGCTACTATGCTTGGCAATAGAACTTCTTAACTTTGATAAAGGGCATCTACAAAAAGCTTAGTGGTAAAGAAGTGAGTGGTAATCCTCCCAACATCAGAAACAAGCAAGAATATTCACACTCACTACTCCCATTCAACATTATATTGAAGGTCCTAGCCAGTACAATGAGCAAGGAAAATAAGACTTGGAAGGCAGAAGTAAACCTGTCTGTATTTGAAAACAGCAAAATCATCTACATAAATATCCTATGGTATCCACAAAAATGCCACTAGTAAGTGAATTTAGCAAGGTCATAGGATACAAGATCAAAAAAATTGTATTGTGTTTCTTCATACTAACAATGAACAATCAGAAATTGAAGTTGGAAATACCATCTAAAACAGCATTGAAATGATGAAATACTCAGAGGTAAATCTGACAGAAATGTGCAGAACCTGTACACCAAAAAACTACAAACAATGCTGAGAGAAATTAAAGCAGTCCTAAATAAATGAAGAGATATATAGTGTTCACAGATCAGAAAATTCAATTTTGTTAAGGTGTCAGACCTCCCCAAATTGGGCTACAGAGTCAACACAATCCCAATCAAAATGCCAAAGTTTCGATCTTGCAAGGCGATTTCAAAATTCATGAAAATTTCAAGGACTTAGAAACACCAATAAAATTTTGAAAAAAAAACATAGCTAGAGGGCTGATATTGCCAGAAATTAGGCAGTATTAGCCCTCTTGAAATTCAATAATAAGAAAACACCACAATTTTCAAAACAGGTAAAAGATTTGAACAGATATTTTACCAAAAGAAGATATACAGATGGCAAATAATCACATGAAAAGATGCTCAACAACAGCAGTCATTAGGGAAATGCAAACTAAAAGCACAGTGAGAAAGCACTACACACCCAGAATAGTTACATTTAAAGGACTTGCCATTACAAGTGTTGGTGAGGGCACAGATCGAAGACATCTAGTAGGAATGAAAAAAGACCTCTTTGCAAACCAGTCTCCATTTTTTTTAACAAGTCAAATATGTACATACCATATGGCCAATTCCATTTTTAGGAATAAAAGCTATGTCCACACAAAGAGGAATGTACAAAGCAGCTTATTTGGAACAGCCAAACACTGGAAACAACTCAAGTATGTTCAACAGGTGAACAGAGAAACAAATGATGGTATATTCATACAATGGATCACTACTAAGTAATAAAAAGAGTGAACTGAAAACCAACAGTATTTGGATGAACCTCAAAATAAGTATGCAGAGTAAAAGTAGATCAACCCCCCCCCAAAAAAGTACACACTGTATGACATCATTTGTATAAATATTCCACAAAATGCAAACTAATCTACTGTTATAGAAATCAGAGCAGTGGTTGACTGAAAATTGAGGAAGGGATGGAGAATCAGAAGAGGTAGGAAGGAGAGATTACAAACTTTTGGGAATGATGAACATGATTGTGGTGACAGTTTCACAGGTGTACACATAGGTCAAAATATATCACATTATTCACTTTATACATATGCCAATTTTTGCATGTCAACTATACCTCAATAAAGCTGTGTAATAAAATATATCTTAATCCAAGAAGGTATTTTCTCTACTGTGTAATAATTAAAGTACACACTACACCATAGACTACTTGTAAAACAAATTTTACTTAATTTTCAGCTCATATAACTGAAAACACACAGCTGATATTCAATATGAATACATTAATACATAAAAACTATTTATTGGCTGGGCACAGTGACTTGCGCCTGTAATCCTAGCACTCTGGGAGGCCAAGGTGGGCGGATCATTTGAGCTCAGCCTGAGCAAGAGTGAGATCCTGTCTCTACTAAAAAAAAAAACAGAAAGAAATTAGCTGGACAACTAAAAATATATAGAAAAAAATTAGCCGGGCATGGCGGCACATGCCTGTAGTCCCAGCTACTCGGGAGGCTGAGGCAGAAGGATTGCTTGAGCCCAGGAGTTTGAGGTTGCTGTAAGTTAGGCTGATGCCACGGCACTCACTCTAGCCCAGGCAACAGAGTGAGACTCTGTCTCAAAAAAAACTATTTATTAAGAGCCTACCATGTTTTTGCATGTGTTTCAGCCCTTTCCACACAAGAGAGGAGAAGGGTATGACTTCAGAAGCAAACAGATGCTCTGAATGGAAACATAACTTCTATGGACTTATGAAGGTTCATTTTAAAAATCTGCAAATTTACATATCACGTGTCCCCATACAGAATGATCACAATTCCACCTGCCAAAAGAACAAGCTGGCATTTCCACAAGAAGATAAGGTAGAGGGTAGCCAGAAAGAGAACCAGAAAGTCTGTGAAGAAGGGAAAGGAAGGGAAAAATCAACTATAAGAATTCACATATAAATAAATCATACATGGGGTAGAGAAGGGAGGAGGGCAGAGAGGACTCAGATCCTCACTATGTACCCAAAAAAAAAACTGGAATAAATTTCTAAATATCAAAAACCAGAAAAGTAATGAAAGCGAGTATTTCTAAGCATAACTCAAATCCTAGAATCCAAAAATGGAAGTATCTGTCAGGTCTGAATTCATTAAAAAGTAAAATTTCTTTACAGTGGAGACACCAACATGCATGGAAGCCAAAGAGAAAACATTCATTAATTCAGTCAACTTTCGGGATCTACCATGCTGGCATGGGAACAGAATGGTAAATAACACAAAGACTCTGCCCACATGATTTTTTATGTGAGTTCTATAATGAAAGATAAAAGAAAACAATCAACAGGAAAATAAATGGATAAAAACAGATCACTTAAAAACAAAGGGTCAGCCACATTTTAAAAAAAAAGGTCATTCTCAGTAGTGAAAAACACAAATTTAAACAATAAAATATAAATTTCCACTTATGTGAATAGCAAAATAAAAAGATATATACCCAATACTGACAAGGCTAAAGGGGAAACAGACATTCATTACGGAGAAGATACAACTATATTTGAAGCCGATCTGGTAATATCTACTAAAATTTTAAATCTCAGTATTCTTTTCCCCAAAACAATTTCACAAATGGTGACTTATCTTATGAAAATACTTGTTCAGGTATGCCAAGATATATAATGTTGGCAGTAGGGAAAAATCAGAACATAAATCTGATTTATGAACATAATTCATTAATAAGAACACAAATTCATTAATAAGGCATAATTAATTATGGTTCATTCACGATATTCTCCAGCCATTCTCTTTTAGAATGAAATAGTTATATACACTGATGTGGAAAGACGCAGAAAAAAGCAAATTTCAAAACATTAGAGTGCTCCAACTCTGTAAAAAAAAAAAATTACAGTCTAAAAGATCAATTACAAGAGTTAAAAAACATAGCATACTGAAGAAAGATAAATCTCTATCAGTGGAACTATGCAATACAAGAAATTAAAGTTCCTAATTTTCTGGGAAAGGGCAATGAGCAAAAGAAAGTCACCTTTTGATAATCTGTTGGCATCTATCTACTTCTTCCCCCATAAAACTGCATATATACATAAGCACCCCAAAATTTGCAATCAGTTTTAAGCAGTTTAGTGACTTGAGCAGGGCTGGGATTAGCCTGACCTAGGGTAAGAGCCCTGTTTGGAAAGTGATTTCATTCTAAAGTACCCAGAATCCTTTAGTGCTTGCTAAATAGTAGGAGACAGGGGGACTCAATTAGCATTTACTGAAATCAGAGGAGTGATTAGCAAACACTAAAGAGACTAGATGTACCTACTTACACATTTGAAGATTTAGAAAAAACAAGGAAGAAAAAAATCTAGACTGAATGTCTAAAAACTCTGACATTGTAGAAAAAACAGAGGAATTACAGTTGTTCTCATTATTTGCCAATTCTGTACTTCAGAATTAAACTACTCCCTAAAATTTATTTGTAACTCCAAAATCACAGTCATTTACAGACCCATGAAAAGTGGCAAAAATGTTTACATGCCCAATGCACATGTTCCCACTTGAGGTCCAACAAGGCAACACTCTGCCTCCCTGTTTCTGCTCTCGTATCATAAACAAGTGTTCTTTCCACTATTAAAAGTGCCACGTTTTTTCCATTTTGCACTTTTTGTTGGTGATTTTGATATTCAAATTGGCCCCCAAGGATACTGCTGAAGTGCTATCTAATGTTCCTAAGCACCAGAACATTATGATGTGCCTTATGCAGAATATACAAGTGTTAGAGAAGATGTGTTCAGGACCGAGTGACAGTATAGTTGGGCTATGAGACTGAGTCAATGATACATATTAAATTGGGTGGGTGTCTTTAAACAGAAACAGGCATAAAACAAGATCATGTATTGATCAGTTGACAAAAATGTTATGACCAGAGGCTTACAGAACTTAACCCTGTATTTCCCCTGGGAGCAATAGTTCAGTTTTCACTAATTCAGTGTTCACGATGACTTTATAGGACATAATACTGTAAATAAAAAAATCAACTGTAATTGGAAAAGGCAATAATTTGAACTTTTCCTAAGTCACAATTCCTGATTTCAGGCTCCTAGCAAGGGAAACTACAACCTCACGAAAGACCGTGTCCTGAGATCTGCAAATTGGATCAAGTGGGAGAACAGAGAGATCAGATTAAATTACATGAAAGGCACAAAGGAGAACATTTGGCAGATTATTATTTTTTTTATTTTCACCCTCAACATCTGATCTCATCCTCAGTCATTTCAGTGCAGCGGAACCCCACCTGCACCTAGATGCTTTTTACTGCGTCCCTCTCCAGCTGACCTGCTATTAGGGAAACACAACTCTGAATCACCCAGTTCACTCAGATGCCTCAGGCACCCCAACCCTGCAGCATTCCTGCTTGGCTTTCCTCTCACCCACCCTCCCACCCCCCAGTCCCAGCCTGGGGCTCCCTCCACCAGGCTCAGCCTGCTCCCAGGCCACCCCCACCCACATTACTCCAGCTCCAGCCCTGCCTGGTGCCCAATCTAGACCTTCAGGGCCTAGAGCTGGCCTCGCACCCAAAGCCAGGGAACCCCTACGCCAGGCAGCCGCACTCACCCCTCCCAATGCAGGGCCCAGCTCGCCCTGGCCCCATGTAAGCCCGGCCCAGGCCCAACCCTCACCCACTCACTCCCTAGGGCAACTCAAATCCCGCCCCCGGGCCTAGCGCCTCAGGGCTCTGTGCCCCTGACTTGAGCAGCCTTTCCTCACCCAACCAGGCTGTCCCTGATCCTCTCACCTCAGCCTCCTGAGTCACTGAGATTACAGGTATGAGCCTGTAATGAGCCTGTAGGAGCACTGCACCTGACCAGCACTGTTTAAAGTACCAAAATTCTACTATTCAGATATAATTACCACTACATCATTCCAGGGGACAATATATATAGCAATATAAAAAATAAACTGGGATAAAAATGTATTAAACTAGGTTTCTTTAATATAACAGAAGAACGGAAAAATGATGAAACAACTGATCTTTAAACTTACACATTAAAGGTTACAATCTTCATAGTTTTAATAACTTCCTCAATGAACAATAAAAAGACTATTGATCAGGTACGGGGGCTCACGCTTATAATCCTAGCACTCTGGGAGGCTGAGGTAGGAGGACCACTTGAGCTCAGGAGTTCGAGACCAGCCTGAGCAAGAGCAAAACCCCGTCTCTACTAAAAAATAGAAAAATTAGCCAGTGTCCTGGTGTGTGCCTGTAGTCCCAGCTACTCAGGAGGTTGAGGTGAGCTAGGCTGATGTCACAGCACCCACCCAGGCAACAAAGTGAAACTGTCTCAAAAAAAAAAAAGATAAAAAGACTATCATTTTATTGCTTGAGCCCAGGAGTTAAAGGCTGCAGTGAGCTAAGATTGGGCCACTGCACTCCAGCCTGGGTGACAAAACAAGACTTTGTCTCAAAAAAAAAAAAAAAATACTATTTTACACTTCCTCTCATCTACTCATTAATTTTTTTGTTGTCCAAAGTTTACATCTATGTGTGTGTATGTGACCCATTCTACTCCTAATTGTATACCCAAGAGAAATGAAAATATATGTCCACATAAATACTTGTACATGAGTTCACAGCAGCATTGTTCTTTAAAGCAAAAAAAGTAGAAATCGTCCAAATGTCTATCAACTAGTAAATGGATAAATAAGATGTGATATAGTCATATAATGTAATATCTATTGGCTATTAAAAGGATGAAGTACTGATACACACTATTAACACAGATGAACCTTGAAAATACTATGCAAAGTACAAGAAAGAAGCCAGTTGCAAAGACCATATAATATATGATTCCATTGACATGAAATGTCCAGAATACGCCGGGCGTGGTGGCTCACGCCTGTAATCCTAGCACTCTGGGAGGCCGAGGCGGATGGATAGCTCAAGGTCAGGAGTTCAAGACCAGCCTGAGTAAGAGCGAGACCCCGTCTCTACTATAAAATAGAAAGAAATTAATTGGACAACTAAAAATATATGTAAAAAATTAGCTGGGCATAGTGGCGCATGCCTGTAGTCCCAGCTACTCGGGAGGCTGAGGCAGAAGGATTGCTTGAGCCCAGGAGTTTGAG